>JAOTOM010004398.1:127500-215000 GCA_034440615.1 Ashinkailepas kermadecensis | reverse complement strand
CGCAAGCACAAATGTACGTAAGCGCAAATAACGTATACGCAAATGTACGAAGTGAAAATGAGAGTAAATGTGTGCAAATGCAAATTTACGTAACCCAAATGTAAGTGTACGTACGACAGATATACGTAAGGAAATGCACGTAACCAAATGTACGCGTTTCAAATATACGTGTTTCAAAAGTACGTGTGTCAAAAGTACGTGCTTCAAATGTACATGTTTCAGATGTGCATGCATGTATGTATACACATGTGTATGTGTGCATCAAAGATACAAATGCATGCAAGTAAATGTACATGTGCATAAAAGTAAGCATAGTAAATGTACGTAAGCACAGATATGCCTTAGCACAAAAATACATATGACAAATGTACTCATGGTAAATGCACGTGAGAGGAAATGTACATTAGAGAAATGCACGTATGGCATATGTACCTAACGAAATGTACGTAAGGACAAAGGTAAATATGCGTAAATGTGCGTACATTGGTTCATACGTACATTTTCGTTTACATACATTTGCGTTTACATACTTTTACGTTCATGTACATCTTCGCTTCCGTACATTTGCCTACATATATTTGTGTACGTACATCTGCCATACGTACTTTTGCTTTAAGTACATTTGTCCGGTTACCAGAAATGTACATTTCACCTGCGAGAACTCGTTACCCATAATTAAATTATAACCTGCCTCTGTTATATCGGAATGCCTGTGCAGTTCGCATGCATTACGAGTTGGTTCTCATGTACTCACGCGGTGTCGGAATATCCCTTTTTATATTGGGATAGTTCTTGCTGTGCGAAGTAACTGCTTTTTATATCTCAGGGACCACCAGGCCAGATCATCTTTCCGAACTCTCAAGGGAAGAATTACTCATGTTTGACTGAGTATATGTGCGCACATCTAAAGCACCTGGGTTTGATCAGTTTCACAGTGGTGAAGATCTGCACAATGCAGTCACACGTTAAGTCTTCTTATACGTCATGCGATAAAGTGAAAAGCTCTGATCTATTTGTGTATAGTAGCGTTCAATTTTTTGGTTGGAACTTGATGCTGAAATTTTGGTTTTTCGTCTTACTTTTGTCTCGTAGTTATAGTGTCGAAGCCTATTTGTATGGTTCTCTAAAAATTCGGCGCAATCCAGTAACATGTTGGCACCACACATAGGGCTATATTCTGACCTTCGATGTATTGGCTTTCATGTAGGGAGTGATAACCGTAGATAAGCTAACGCATGTCCGCTAGATCGTTGTAAACATGGTGCTACATGGCTCAGGGCAGGTTTGTTAAGGGTGGATTGGGGTAAGATAGTGCATGCACTAACGTACCCCGGTGAATAATGCAGAATGTTTGTTTGCTTAACCCAACCCCGCAATTATTTAAACTTCTACCATAGGAGCCAATGCCCCCCAATTAATTTTGGTCTGCCCATTGCCTTCATGTACTTTTCCCCGTCCAATCATTTCAAGATCAAGATAAAGATAGAGAGATAAGAGATAAAGATTCAAGATAAAGATTATCAAGATATCAACATCGGTGAGCCGACCCTTGGGGCGAGGTGGGCTCCTTCTCACAAATGTCTTCACTTCGCACCTCGACAACTTCTGAACGGAGCGTAATAAATCAATAAGGAAAGAACGGCAAGGTTCCCTGATCAATTACGTATCATGAAAGGCTGGTGCAATCTTCTTGGGATGGCTGAATCAATTTGAAAAAATGTCAATACGAAATGCGTGCCCTGAGCTCCTATAGGCGCACGGCCTAAGACCGGCCGCGTTTCAGTCTTTTTACTTACTATCCGCTAGGTGGGCTGATACGCAAACAGCTGTTGGTTTCCAATCCAGATGTACGTGATCCATGGATCAAAGGCGCCGACGCGGAGTTTGCAATCCAGGCGCACATCATCCATGCCTACTGCACATACACCATAGGCAATCACCAATAATACACCATATCTACCAAAATACGCTAGCTCAGGCTCAGACCCAAGTAAATAGGTCATGCCTTAAGATTTCGGGTGGGTCGGGGGTATAGACCCCCATGTTTCATACCCCGCTGATGTTGACTTACCAATCTGAAAACGTCTTCAAAATATGGACTTGACCCTGGCTTCGCGAAATTCTACAGCCCCAACATACCTAGGTAGGTACTCAATCCATACTCACTGCCAGTCTCACGGCTATCCACATACTGACATATTCATGCATACCCACCTGTAATTAAATGTATCTCGTCAATACCTGGCGCATGCCAGTACTTAGGTATATACCCATGTCAACCAGATACATATCCACTTCACACATCCTGCATGATGCTAAGGGCCTTGCATCCTGCATTCCTGCATGAGATGTTTTCCGCCGAGTCTTCGTCGTTGCTAGGGGCAACGGGCTCGGCCCAATCGGTGGCATCTAGTAAAATACCTTTACTTTGAAGCAAGGCCTCCTCTAACATGTTAACTAGGTGAGATTCGTCCCACCTAGTGGCGCGAAATTTCACCCAGCGAAGAGAGAAATCCCTCCTAGTCAAGGGGAGTTCAATGGTGAACCAAAACAAAAGAAAATTATTATAGTTCTGGTAGCGGAAGTGATTTTTCCTGGGAATGGTGGATTTTTTCACGAAGGAAGATGGTAAAAAGTTGGCAGCACTTATGCTCAGGCAGTGTTGCCGTTTTGGTACGATCGTACCAGATCTGGTACGTTTTAAACTTTTCTGGTACGCAGGCATGGATGATGTACGCCTGGATTGGAAACTCCCCGTCGGCGTCTTTCATGTGCGCGTATCAGCGGCACTAACCTGCCACCTAGCGAAGGCTAAGTAAAAACACGGAAATGCGACCAGTTTTAGGCCATGCGCCTATGGGAGTTCGGGGTATGCATTTCGTATTGACATTTGTATAATTAATTCAGCCTCCCCAGGAGGATTGCATCTGCCTTTCATGATACAGAATTGATCAAGGAACCTTACCGTTCTTTCCTTATTGATTTATTACGCTCCGTTCCGAAGTTGTCGTGATGCGAAGTGAAGGCATCTGTGAGAGGGAGCACATTTCGCCGAAAGGGTCGGCCCACCGATGTTGATTTCTCAAAATGATCGGAGGGGGCAAAGTACATGAAGGCAATAGGCAGACCAAAATGAATGGGGGGGGGGGGGCACATCACATAGGCTCCAATGTTAGAAGTAGAAATTATTGCGGCTGGGGGAGCAAGCATTGAGGGGGCAGTTTCACCCTCAAAGATAAGAATGGGCGGTTCTGCTTTCGCCCCCACCCTCCTTGCTCTCTCGATATGTGGCTGATATTTTCCTGTGGAGTGGTTTACTCAACTGAATAGTACAGACTACGGCGTACCCACCAATCCGCAAAGATGATTGAGCGGAAGTTCCATGGAGGGTGCAAGCCCCCTCCCTCTACACCATACCACTGACAGATTTATGATTTTGCCAAGGAGGCGTCATTTCTCCACAGGGGCGGCGCTTGGTTAAGAACATTTGGACGGGGTACACTCCGATCTCCCAGAAGGGCACCATTCGTTTTTGTGTGAGGAATGCCTTTCGCCGAAAAATTAGCGGCGTGCGTTTAGCCTCCCAGAGGACTGCCCTTCCCAGGCCGAGGAGCGCGTTGCGCTGAGAAATTCGAGGGAGGGGGCACACTGGAACTTCCAAGAGAGGCGTCCTTCGGGTCATAAGGGGCGCCACTTTCGCTTCCTCCCCATTGGATCAGCCCTTGCAACATACCCTAGCTGGCAACGCCACTACCTCTCGCCGATTCGCCACCACTTGCCAGTCGTTCGACTCAGGGGTGTTGTTTTATACACCTTTGAGGGGGAACTTCCACCTCAAAGTTTGCTTAACCGACCCCCGCAACTATTTCAACTTCTAACATGGGAGCAAATGGAATGTGCCCCCCCCCCCCCCAATTCATTTTGGTCTGCCCATTGCCTTCATGTACTTTGCCCCGTCCAATCATTTCAAGATCAAGATAAAGATAGAAAGATAAGAGATAAAGATTCAAGATAAAGATCATCAAAATATCAACATCGGCGGGCCGACCCTTGGGGCGAGGTGGGCTCCCTCTCACGGATGTCTTCACTTCGCACCACGACAACTTCTGAACGGAGCGTAATAAATCAATAAGGAAAGAACGGTAAGGTTCTTTGATCAATTTTGTATCATGAAAGGCTGGTGCAATCCTCCTGGGATGGCTGCATCAATTGGAGAGATAACAAAATTCCAATACGAAGTGCGTACCCTGAACTCCCATAGGCGAACGGCCTAAAACCTGCCGCGTTTCCGTGTTTTTACTTACCCTCCGCTAGGTGGGCTGAAACGCAAACAGCGGTTGGTTTCTAATCCAGGCATACATGATCCAAGACGCAGGCACGCCGGAGAGAAATCTGGTACTTTTTCGCCGAAATACAATTGTTCGTTTTTTTGTTTGTTTATTTTTCATTCACATTTTCTTCTGAAATAGACAAATTATTACTTTTTCCTCAACACTACTTCAGAAAGGATGGCGTTAGGCCATAAAATTATATCCAGATCCATAGTGTCTATTTTCACTTATCTCGCAGCGTAGTGGCGGTAGTTAGTACACATAAAAAACTATGCATTCCTCAGGCTATGCTGGTACCTCGATACATAGATGGCAGGAAGGGTCACGTCTGAAGAATCCTGCCCAGCCTTGTGACCTTGTGTGCTTGCACACATAAGGTCCCATAGCTGTTCATGAATAACATTTTTGGTTTTACGAAGTTGGTATATACGAAGTACGAAGGTACGAAGTAAAATAATTCCACTGATGCGCAGTTTTAAGTTTTGAAACTTATTCAGATGTTCAAATGTCAGTATAATTAAATGTATTACTTTAGTATTTGCATTTTTTCATGTATCAAAACGTTTTATATTCCTCATGTTGCATGCAAACGAGAACTAGCGGGAACTTGCGTGCCGGAGTTGCATCGTCGCTGTCAGGATTTAAGCTAGGAGTGTTTTGTGCATATATTTGGTGAGTTTTGTGTTTGGATGTTTGTGATTTTGGACATTTGTGAGGGAGTTCGCAGAGCGACAGTGCGACAGGATCGGAAAGGAATATGAACATAACTATCTGAAGGAGTGGGAAAACCATCCGGAACTGAAAGGCTGGCTGGTGCAGTCCAAACACGATAAATCGAAAGCGTTCTGTAAGATCTGCAACAAGATCACAGTCAATCTGCCCCATCTGAAGAGACACAGGACAACTGAGGGTCACAAGAAGAACATAACCGGCTCTGCAGGCTGTGGTAAGCTACCCAGGTTTGTTGTCGCTGCAGAAAACCATGGCCACGGCAAAAAGCAGGATTATGTGGCCCAGGGCGAGCTACTGCTGGCGGGGTTCATCACCGAATATAATCTGCCATTATCGGTAAGCGACCATCTCGTGCCCTTAGTCAAAAAGATATGCCCAGACTCAGAAGTGGCAAAAACCTTAAGTCAGCCAGAACGAGGACCACTAAGACTATGAATGATGTCAGGAGCAGAGAGGGTAAGAATGAGTGCACTCATGCGCAATAACCCATTATCACTGGTCGTGGACGAGACGATCGACAGGTCTAGTACCAAATCTCTGGCCATTATGGCGCGTGTCTTTGACGACCGAGACGGTCAAGGATGCGACCGTCCAGCGCCTGCATGCCGCCACGTGGCGTGCTGTCAGATAACGATGTACCCCTGAAGAACATGATTGGATTTGCGGCCGATAATGCTAGCGTCATGATGGGGTCTCACCATAGTGTGCGGGCACTGTTTAGGAAAGAACTCCAGCCCATCTTGATCATCGGCTGCGTATGCCATTCCCTGCATCTGTGCGCCTCCACAGCGTGCATGAAGCTGCCTTCATCCATAGAGGATCTAGCCCGAGACGTGTACAGCTATCTCAACAACAGCCCGAAGAGACTCCTCGAGTACCAGTCTGTCCAGGATCTGGCTGACGTCCCAGTTCACAGGCTGCTGCTCCCCTGTAGGACGAGATGGATCTTCCTCGAGGGGGTGGTGAAAAAGATGTACGAGCAGTGGGCAGACCTACTCCTCTTCTTCCAGCACGCGGCGGACGAGGATCACATCCACGCCGCTCGAACCATCCTGCACGCCCTCCGCGACCCCATATACAAGATGTACATCGCTTTCCTTAACTATGCTTTCCCACTGATCATTAGGGCGAACGAGGTGTTCCAATTCGAGCTAACCAAAATCCAGTATGCACAAGCTGCGCTTCTGAAGCTCTACCTCTCCGTGGCCATCAACTTTCTGTGTGCTGAGCCAGGCGTGCGACTGGAGATGGTAAATCCTGATCATCCCAGGAACTGTCCAAGGAATTTATTAATATAGGGATTTGTTTATTTAAAATCCCAGGAAAATATACCAACGTATCGAGAGAACACCTGAAATACCAAGAAAATGTTCTAGACTACCTCCTTAGACATACAATTGCCAAAATTATGCTACATTTTAGGGTACCAAATTAGGTACATTTTGGCTTATGATCTGGTACGAAACATAGTCAATCTGGTACGATTTGGGCACGATCCTGGTACGCTGTAAAATTGGGCCACGGCAACACTGTGCTCAGGTCAAAGCGACGAGGAAGGATGAAATGTGAAATGCTTCGGTGAAAATTAATGCTATAAAGTTAGCAATTGGTCTATTAACGGTGGTATCACAAAAATGTCTCCACAACACAGGAGCAGGGCGAGGCGAGCAAGGTCGCATAATACGAGTAACGAGGGCTAGATATCCATTTGAAGTGCGAACCTGGTAGCGCTGCAGAGCACGGTAGCGAGCAGTGTCGCTCTACAACAGGATGAAGTCAGCACACCACATGAGTATGGCAAACGACATGGTGAACGACAGACTGACTATCAGCACCAGCAGTGCGGAAACTGTGTAGTTCGATCTGGGCCCAGCAGTGGACAAGTGTCTAGCCAAGAAAGCGAGGTGCGATCGGCTCCCGGACCCACAAGCATACAAGACGGGAGGGTTCGTCCAGAAGTTCTACCGTTCAGAAGGTACTCTGTGGATAACGTGTTCTCCCTGAGGCGCGCGCACGCACCGGGGAGTCATCGCACAAGCCGACGCTGCCGCACATCCCAGGCACGCTTCCGGTGCTCGGCTGGATCGCCGAGCAGATCCGCTAGTGTGAAGTCGTGGCGCACCTGTTGAGTATGAGCACCGGGTACGGTGGCACGGGTGGCATGCCAGCGCCGGCCGGCTGCCCGTACAGCGCGGCCACCGTCGCCTCACATTGCCTGCCGCATGTGTCCGTGGCAGGTCCTCCTCTAAGGAGTTTTCACAAGGTGGGATTTCTTGCTCATACCTAATCAGTATAATATGGCGTCACTGCGGATGTAACCCACCTGTTTGAGAGGAGGCCAACTTTCGGCGAGGACCCAACCCTAAATCCTACGGGTTTGCGTCATGAGAGTTGGCAAACAGATTTGGAGGGTTCCGAACCTACCACTATGTTTGGTTTAAAGCCGTCGGAATTCGGCCCTTATTTTTAAAGGGCCCTTTTAATCTTTAAAAAAAAATTGACCAACTTAATTGTCCTGCGGAGAGGTCCAAACTATCACCATCGTTTCTCAGCCACCGGATTTGAATCCTAACTCTTCCACCCCGCTCGATGGTTCTTCTTTTGGTATCCCTTGATAAGTCATCTCAGACTACTGAAGTTACACCTGAAGAAATCACTGAAACATGCAAAATTTTCCAATTTCAAGCATTCCAGTTCACAACACTCGGTCGCCATCACGCCAACGTTCGTGTACGTGTACGGCCGCCTTGCGCATTCGGCGCATTTGCCACACAATTCGAGCGATTCTACGGTTTTTGCTAGGCCTCCTACAATTTGTTAATTGCTACCACATAATAGTCTTGCGCCATATTTACGGGACGGAATGTTTTGCATGGGGTTCGCTGGGAAAACTCAATAAATTCAATTCGATGATTAGTTCTCTTCTTCCCACACTTTTTGGTGGCTAATAAATCCGGATACCCGCTTAGCTTTTACGCACTTAATCTCTTTGGTTAAATATGTTCTCAGATGGGCTATCGAACCGAGGCCCTGGCTCAATGTTCAATTTTTGGACCCGTTGTGTTATCTTCGTCCACTGGTGTGTTTTATGGTTCCAGCCAATTTTTGTTTTGGGGCCGGCACATTTTTGGGACCTCGGCTATTGTTAGGGTTTTGTTGCTTTTTGTGCGCCGATGAATTTTGCTGGATACCGGCGCGTTTTCGAACACCCTGATGTCTTTATTTAGTGTCCGACCTTTTTGTTCATTTTAGGTCCATGTCGCTTCTTGCGAACCCCAGCCTGTTTTTGAAGCCTTCATGTGATCTCATGACCCTCTTTTGCTATAAGGGCTTCCGATTTATTTTTTTAGAGCTCCTGATGTTTTTTTTTTTTTTTTCCCCCCCCCCTTTTTTTTCCGGCCTTTTCCCCCCTAATTTTTTTACAATCCCAAACGATGTTAAAGTTAATACGAACGAGCCAGCCTCTGGAATGTACTGTATGCGTCACCGCGATGGGGCCGCATGAAGCACCCACACACCTGTCACAACAAGAGCGTCAGGCATGCGGCCCACCCGATCTATCACAGATAAGGCCAAGTGCCGCTCCGCATTGTTCGATTATTAGCCACCGCGATGAGATCACCTTACGAGGTTATAACTGATAAGAACCGGAGCTCGTGTCGATGAGTTCGCATACCACAAGGCTACTGGCGCCACCAGTCGGGTACGTCCACGAGTCATCGCTGGTTGCCACGCGACCGAGCAGCCAGGCTGCCGTGCAAAACTGCAATCTCAGCGTGCGAGAAGTGCATTAGAACTGAACCCATGACCTGCGGCGAATCAACAGTCAGCAACGTCCAGCGAGGGCAATGGCCGCTGGCGTGTCGGGCCAATCACGGCCCGGTTCACTTGCGGGTTGGCGTGTTATGTAGAACCGGCCAATAGCAGTGCGGGTTGTACGCCGTCAATGTATTTACGTGGGCGGACTCGTGTGTATATATATGAGTGCAAATGAAAATAAACGGGGAGCTCGAGACGGGGCTCGAGACTCGACTGGAGACTCGACCTAGACTCGGACTACGAGGTAGAACCATCACGTCTTTGCGATTTCGGAGCGGACTGGCGTTTGCCTGTCGCGACTCAACGTAGTTGGCGGGCCGAGGAAGCATTCAGCCCGGGAAGTCACTCATCACGGAGTTTTAACGAGTGAGCTGTCCACCTACTGTTCTGGGGTATACAAAGCGGAAGCGATTGGTCTATCCCTAGATTTCCCACGGCCAGGGAAAAAACTACCCTATAACTGGTGCCGAGACCGCGGATGTAGGCCCCTGGACAGTCACCAAGCTGTCACATCTGGTGCTGGTGATCTTCGGGCATCACATCGGACGACCTGAGGTCAGCACATCCGACTACGAGTACATCTGTCTGCAGGAGGAGCAAATCAATCCGACTACCTCAACAACGCAGTAAGCCCGGAAATTCCTAAAATCCTCCAAACAATACCTGTGCCAAATTTTGACCACTGCATAGTATTGAAGTGTTCGCGTGTTCATTGTGTACTACATGTATGAACTGTACGTGGATTAGGAAACTAATTAGTCGCACACCTCTCCGCAAAACCTGTGTGAATCGAAATTTTATTTTGAGAATTTAATTAAAGTAAAGGAACAATGACCGAGATTCCGCTGGATCGTATCTCTGAGAGTTTTAATCAAATCAGGATGGAATTAAGAGCTCAGGGCTTAAGCAACAACATTAAACAATATACAGGCGACAGCCATAATAAGTTAATGGACTGGTTAAAACAGCTGGAAAGAATTAGCTACAGTATAGATAATGAACAGATGAGAATCATTTGCTTAAAAACACTTGGTGGACCCGCAGCCGAATTTCTCCAACGTATGCTAGCGCTACAGGCAAATCTAACGTGGGCAGATATTAAACAATTAATGAAGGAACGCTATTCTGACCTTGCCGATCAGAAAAACGCTCAAGAAAACTTAAGAAGAACAAAACAATTCCGCGTTGAGTCGATTCAGAATTACTCTGAGAGAATCATTTCACTAGCCAAGGAAGCTTATACAGACATTGATAGCCCCGCTACCCAACAAATTTTGTTAGATGTGTTCAACAAAGGAGTACAAAGCCAACAGCTAGCAGAAAAATTATATAGACATACCTTTCAGACCCTTGAGGAGGCAATTCAATTCGCTGTGCATGAACAGCAACTGCTGAAAACATTTTTATTATGTCGGGGATCACAGAAAACGGATGAGGAACCCATGGAAGTTGACATGGTACAAAGTGGAAATGAACGGTTGGACAAAATCGAGAAACTGGTAGTATCCCTAGGAGAGACTGTATCAAAACTGGCAGCTCAAAAACTGGACCCCCGAAACCACAAACCCAGCCACAATCAGGACCACGTGTATTCACCCCGACCTATCCACCATACCCGCGACCACCCAGACCGTACGTTCCCCGACCCAACTATGGACCTCCAATGCCGCGCCCCTCTTTCGGCCCCGCGACGTGGAAACCTCGACCGCCAAACCCGCCTAATCCCTCGTATCAATGGACCCCGGACGGCCGACCCATTTGTCACAGATGCACCAAGGTAGGTCACGTGGGATGGCAGTGTCGTTCCTGCCCAACGTCTCCTAGAGAAACGGGAAACGGCCGAGCTCTGCTGTGAACGACCACCACGGTAGAGCTAGAGCTAATTGGAATCAGAAACCACAGAGTAAGGAAAGAAAAAACATCCGTAGGAAGCGAAACCCGCAGAAACAGAACTTGAACCACAAAAATGTACAGCACATTCGTGTTAAACCCAACACTCCCATGTGCTGGATCAAAGTCGGAAGTCAAAAAGCTTATACGCTCGTTGATACGGGCGCCGATATTTCCTTAATCTCAAAGGAACTTTTTGATAAAATCACGGAAAAACAGACTCTCAGATTTTCAGAGGACCCAAAAGACCGCATCCCACTCATTTCAGCAAGCGGGCATCGTTTGAAAAACATTGGTGTAGGAACATTTAGAGTCGAGATGAGTAAATTCAGTAAACCATTCAGCTTTCAAATTGTAGCAGGACTGAAACAACAATGCATGTTAGGAAACGATTTCTTAACGGAGTTCGGAGCAAAATTAGATTTCGAGAAAAAAGCCTTGTGTATCGAAGGTAGTATGATTCCGCTTCGCCCTCAGCAGCGCACGATTAGCGAAAAGGCGAGTTCGCTAGTCAGGATCAAAGGACGCACATTTATCCCGGCCAATACGGTCGTGGAGTGTCTGGCAGCTGTGAATAGGACGCAACTAGTGAATCAAACGTGCTATGTGAGGTCACTGGATAACACACCAGAAATTTCCGAGGAGCCAGGCTTAATCATAGCCGAGATAGTGGCAAAACCAGACCGCCATAAGCGACTACCAGTAAGAATTATAAATACGTCTACCCGAGACTTCACAATGTATAACAATCAAGTGATCGCCTATGCTGAGAGAATAGATGACTCGGATCTGGAGTATCTTGTTGACGTGCCACAAGACCTTGACTTAGCCCCGACCACCTCACCCACTGACCCAGTTGAGCAAGCGCGACTGGCTCATCTGACCGACGCTGACAGGGACGATCTCGAACAGCTGTTACGAGCCAATGCTGACCTGTTTGCCGCGAGTGACGCCGACCTCGGTACAACTGACCTTGCTGAGATGGAGATAGAGACTGGTGACCACGCTCCCGTCCGTCAGCCGCCTTACAAAACGCCGTATAGCCAACGAAAATATGTGGAGGAACAGATACGTATCATGCTAAAAGCTGGTATAATAGAGGAATCCGACAGTCCGTGGGCTGCACCCATCGTAATAGTTCGCAAAAAGGACGGATCGAACAGGTTTGCTGTCGATTATCGGAAATTAAACAATATCACGAAGAAAAACAGCTATCCCCTTCCACTAATAGAAGATATTCTCGCGTCTCTAGGCGGAGCAAACTTCTTCTCGTCACTGGATCTAAAGTCAGGATATTGGCAAATCCCAATGGCAAAAGATAGCATACCTAAGACAGCCTTTATCTGCTTCATGGGTTTGTGGAACTTCAGAAAAATGCCCTTTGGAATCTGCAACGCTCCGAGCCTCTTTGCGCAAGTGATGTCCAAAGTTCTATCTGGAATACAGAATCAATTCGCAACAGCATACATCGACGACATAATAATATATTCAAAAACATTCAAAGAACATCTAGCTCATTTGGAGGAAGTTTTTCGACGCCTGCGAAAAGCACAGTTAAAGTTGAAACTATCAAAATGTGAGTTTCTAAAAAAGGAAGTACAATATCTAGGACACGTAGTATCAGCCTCTGGCATCAAGCCAAACCCGGAGAAGGTAGAAGCTATACAGTACATGGCAGCTCCGACTACTGTGAAAGGAGTCCGATCATTTATCGGCATGTGTTCTTACTATCGACGTTTCATCCCCAAATTTAGCCAGATTGCCACACCACTGATTGACTTAACGAGGAAACATGCAACCTTCAATTGGACCAATGATTGCGAAAACGCTTTCACAACATTAAAACACAAACTGGCTTCTGCACCAGTACTGGCTTATCCAGATGTCACAAAAGACTATAAGTTGTATACCGACGCCTCACTGAGAGCGGTAGGAGCAGTTTTAGTACAGGAACACAATGGAGAAGAGAAAGTGATCCAATATTTGTCTAAACAACTTAACGAAACACAACAAAAATGGCCGATTGTGCAGCTCGAGACATATGCCGTCATTTACGCAGTCTCAAAATTACGTCAATACTTACTGGGATCAAAATTCACCATCCTGACTGATCACAGACCACTTACATTTTTAAATCTTTCAGAGATGAAAAACCCAATGATACAGAGATGGGCTATCATGCTTTCCGAGCACAACTGTGAAATAGTATACATTAAAGGCTCAAAGAATGTTGTTGCAGATCATCTCAGCCGTATAAGTGAAACCAATCAGGAAATAAATGTAATCGATTCCGACCACGTTCCCATAGGAGACTTCAAGGGAACCGAATTCAGTAACTGGCCAGCAGACAATGACGTCGACATGCCGACACGGGCCCCAGACATAACTGGCACAAGGCCAGACCCGCCGGTCGAGACAGGCCGACGAGAAGCTGAATCATCACCCACCCAGTTAGCCGAACCAAGTCAACTCCCAGGTACCAGTGAGTCCGAGGACGACTTACCACTGGCCGAATTATCCCGGCGAATAGCAAAACGCCAATTACCCACGTCTAGCGAATCGGAGAATGAAAAGTCGCAGCCACGCGCAACGAAATGCACAAAACTTCAGAGTAGTGACTCGGAAGACCATGTACCTCTAGCAGAATTAGCCCTTCGTTTGAGAAAAGCAGCAGAAAGCCCACCAGGTGTTGCCCCCGAAAAACGGCCATTAGAACTAACGTCAGACGATGATTGCCCTCCCGACAAGCTGCAGATACATGATGATACGTCATCCAATGAGTATGATGCTGACGTAGAACAAATAGCGGTCAAACTAGATAGAAGGAGGGAATTTGCCGCCTTCGTAAAGGACCAGAACGCAATGTTAATGGCACAGATGAAAGCGCAGATGGAAACGTTTAAGTCGATGCTGGATTAATTAATGCTGATATGTAATGTGTACAAGTGAGTCACTGCAAATTGGTAAGACGTGTTGATACCAGGCTCAGTGAAGCCACCTTCGATGGCGCGGTGACGTCATCCTTAATGGATTGCCATATACTGGCATGTGGATATTAATGGAACGCTATGACGCGTATGGATGCTAATGGGACGCTGTAACGACACCCCAACCGATGTACGGTGTGGTACGCTGTTATACTGTATAAAAACGTGTACGGTGGTCAAAATTAATGCCTATCATTGCTTCCGTACCTCTGAACCGAGTACCGCATCTCTGTACCTGAAAGCAGCGGCAAACCTTAAATCCATTCAGTTACCCTCCCGGTGAAGATGAGCTGTCTTCAGCTCATGCCAGCGTCAGACCTGACCACGAGTTCAACAGTTCTGCTTACGACAGCAAAGTACTGATGACTGCAGCGGCGCAGTACGTGCGCCGGAACCGAGCGCTACCCTCGGAATGAATCACGACGTATGCATTCTTGACCTGCAGTAACCCGTCAGCAGCTGTCGAGGGTCCGGACCATCCCTGCCAGCGCCACCGACGCAACCCGCGTTCATAATGGACTTCGAGAAAAAACCATCTTCGTATCAAGGTGACGGAATGTGGTGTACCACGTGCCGCCAGCCCATGGAGCATCACACGGAACCGTCAGCTCGTGATCCGATGCTGCCCAGCATCCCCGAGAACGCCGGTGATGCAACCGCGGACGCCTCCGCCGAGCCCACAGCCGACGTAAGCAGCTCTGAGGACGTTACCGTTACGGCTGACACAGCAGGCAACACCGTCCCCGCCGACGCCGTGTGCAGGGCCAGCAACCTAGCTGACTACGCGGACATTGGTGTGACTGATGAATCACACCTGGCAGACACGCTGCAGGATGCACCCGGTGCATCACACATTGCAACCGGAGTAGCGAAGGTACGCGCTACAGCGAGTGCGGATGCTAACGGACCGTTACCATTACCGAAGCTCGCCCAACTGACCGAGCCTGACGAGCCGGATAGCACCGCCGACTTAATGGAGAAGATACGACGGAGTGTCATGCTGTTTCATCAGCACATGGAAGGCAGAGCACCTAGCCCAACTGAATCGGAGTGATAAAGGAGAAAAAGTGCAGAGGTGACAGACAACGAGCAGTGGTCGCTCGTCGTCTACGGACAGAACTATAGTTGGAATAACGTAGTGAGTGTCGTGTCGTAAATAACCTCGTGTAATCATGTAAGGTGTTTATTTAGGGGATTTCATGTAATGTGTTTATTTAGGGGATTTCGTACCACATTTATTTAGGGGATGTCATGTAACATGTTTATTTAGGGGATTTTGTGCCATGTTTATTTAGGGATCATTGTGTAACATGGTAACTAACATGGACCAGGGAAGTTGGGAACCCTACAAATCCCAGTAGTTTAACCCATGTAGAAAACTGAAACAATCGTATAAAATAAAAAGTGTATGTATCACCACGCAATTTCACGATGTATCAAGGCCGCTGATAATCTAATGGATTGCAGAATCGAATTGAACAATCCGTATTCGCAAGGTTAGAACTCGCGTTGTGGCTGTAACGATGTTAAAGTTAATACGAACGAGCCAGCCTCTGGAATGTACTGTATGTGTCACCGCGATGGGGCCGCATGAGGCACCCACACACCTGTCACAACAAGAGCGTCAGGCATGCGGCCCACCCGATCTATCACAGATAAGGCCAAGTGCCGCTCGCATTGTTCGATTATTAGCCACCGCGATGAGATCACCTTACGAGGTTATAACTGATAAGAACCGGAGCTCGTGTCGGTGAGTTCGCATACCACAAGGCTACTGGCGCCACCAGTCGGGTACGTCCACGAGTCATCGCTGGTTGCCACGCGACCGAGCAGCCAGGCTGCCGTGCAAAACTGCAATCTCAGCGTGCGAGAAGTGCATTAGAACTGAACCCATGACCTGCGGCGAATCAACAGTCAGCAACGTCCAGCGAGGGCAATGGCCGCTGGCGTGTCGGGCCAATCACGGCCCGGTTCACTTGCGGGTTGGCGTGTTATGTAGAACCAGCCAATAGCAGTGCGGGTTGTACGCCGTCAATGTATTTACGTGGGCGGACTCGTGTGTATATATATGAGTGCAAATGAAAATAAACGGGGAGCTCGAGACGGGGCTCGAGACTCGACTCGGAGACTCGACCTAGACTCGGACTACGAGGTAGAACCATCACGTCTTTGCGATTTCGGAGCGGACTGGCGTTTGCCTGTCGCGACTCAACGTAGTTGGCGGGCCGAGGAAGCATTCAGCCCGGGAAGTCACTCATCACGGAGTTTTAACGAGTGAGCTGTCCACCTACTGTTCTGGGGTATACAAAGCGGAAGCGATTGGTCTATCCCTAGATTTCCCACGGCCAGGGAAAAAACTACCCTATATTTTTTTTTTTTTTTTTCCCCCCTTTTTTTTTTTTTTTTTTTTTTTTTTTTTTTTTCGTGCTTTTTTTTTTTTTTTTTTTTTTTTTTTTTTTTTTGTGTTTTTTTTTTTTTTTTTTTTTTTTTTTTTTTTTTTTTTTTTTTTTTTTTTTTTTTTTTTTTTTTTTTTTTTTTTTTGGTTTTGTTTTTTTTTTTTTCGCTTTTTTTTTTTTTTTGGGGGCTTTTTTTTTTTTTTTTTAGTTTTTGGTTTTTTTTTTTTTTTTTTTTTTTTTTTTTTGTGGTGTGTGCCGGGGGTTTTTTTTGGGGGGGCGGGGGGGGTGTCCTGGGGGGGTTTTTTTTTGGGGGGGCCCCGGGGGGTTTTTGGGGGGTCCGGGTAAAATTTCCCGCCCCGGGGGGGGGGGGAAAAAAATGGCGAACGCTGTCGACGCGCCCTAAAACACAAATCCACCGCCACCACCGGCCCAGGCGCGAGTTTTCTGTGGCCCACTTTATTTATTCGGAGCCACGTACCCGAATTCTGAGGTCCCGAAATGTTTAGCCCCTACGCGAATTGTTGGTGCCCCAGTGCAATTTTACCCCACTCAGCATGGAGGGGAGGCATTTTCCCATTTGGTACGCTACTGCGGCTGCTCGCGGAGTTTTTTTTTAGCCCATAGCACCCTTCAGAGCAAAAAAACTTCGGATATTTTTCTTTCGGAACCTGCTCTTAATTTTCCGGCGCTCTTGTCGATTCGATCGAGTCGCGGTGTGATATTTTGGAGGATAGGGTTCTATTTTTCAATGCTATGCGCCATATTTTTGGGCCCCGATACGATTCTTCGGCCTCCCGGTGCGATTTTTGTCGGTGGCTCGGCAATATTTTTTTTCCAGGACCCAACCGGCTTTGGGAGTCATTGACGCGATTTGTGAGACCGCAGTGTGATATTCCTGATAAGAATTGATTTTCGTTGGGCAGCTGCGACTTTTGGGGCCCCTGCGCGACCTGTCGGGCCCCTAGTGTGATTGCCAGGGCCCTGGCGCGAAATTTTGGGCCCTCAACACAATATTCCTGGGCCCAGCCCATCTTTTCGTGGCTCCAGCGCGATCTTCAAGGACATCGACACGACTTTTGCCCCCAGCGTGATTTTCAGGTGCCCAGGAGCGAACTTTTGAGGCCCCAGCGTTATTTTCAGGGGCTCAGGTCCACCTTTCGGGGGTTAAGCGTGATTTTAATGGGCCCGGTCAGACTTTTTTGGGGTTCTGAGCGCTATTTCGGGGTGCCGGCTAGAACTTTTGAGGTCCCCTGAGTGATTTTCAGGGGCCCGTGCGCAACTTTTTGAGGGCCCCGATTCCACATTTTAGAGCTGCCCCCTCTCCCTCGCGTCAATCTTACAAGTCACGGAACGATTTGTGTGGGCCCAAATGTGATGTCATGGCCTCAGTGCGATGTTGGGGCCCCGGCGACATTTACAGGAGCCCCTGCGTGACTTTGTATGGCCCTGAATACGATTTTCAGTGGCCCCAGTGCGAATTCCGGGGGCCCAGCGGGATTTTTAGGGGGTCCGGCGCAATGTTTTTTTTCCAAGCCACGGTGCGGTTCTTGTGGGCCACAACTTATCAGGGGGTGGGGCAATTGCCCCTTAGCCCAGGGGAAAGGGCGTAGTGTCGCCTGGGTAAGGTAATACCGATCAGCATTTCACCACGTTACGCACCTTTTTACAAAGGCATCTAGCTTCATCTGTCTCTTCATTTTAGCAACATCGAAGAAAAGCCCACACATGAATATCTAGCCCTCGTCACTCATGTCACGCGGCCTGGCTCGCGTGGCCCCACCCCTCTGTAGTGTGTGTAAAAGTTGAGTTAGTTAGTTAGTTATATGGGCTTGGGGCGCATCGACTTCATTGGTCGTGTGTAAGAGTGTAGAAGGTCATGTTTTTGTAATACCACGGTTAATAGACCTAATTGCTGGCTTTGCAGCATGCATTCTTCACAGAAATATTTTACATGTGAGCCTTCCTCGCCGAATTGCACTCAGCATAAGTGCTGCGAACTTGCTACCATTTTTCTTCTTTATAAAAATTCCAGGGAAAAATCACTCTCGCTACCGGAACTATATGAAGGTACTTTTTGTTTACTTCTTCATTGAAATTCCCTTTGTCTAGATGGATTTTTAAACACCACAAGGTGGGATTTCACGGCACTAGGTGGGACGCATCCCACCTAGTTAACATGTTGGAGAAGGCCCTGACCCATGGCGTTGCCGTCGATGTCGCCGCACCATAAGCGCCCGTAATCTGCTCTTGTATCGATCGTGCCGCCTCAGCCGTTGCTAGCCGCCCCCACACGCACTCCGGGCCTGTCCGGTATTCACAGCCCAGCACCGGCACAAAGCCCAGTGCAGACACAAAGCCAAACGCCGGCCGCCGGCGCCCATCAACCAGTCCGTTGTCTGTCCGAGCAAGCACCGCGCCGGCGTACAGTTCAACTTCATCAGCCCGGCTGCAGCCGGCGCGGATCTCAGTTAGCGGCAGTCGCTCAACCTGTCGAAAAGGGTGTCGGTGGGTGCTGTATAGGGCCCGCGCTGTTTCTCTCGCTATTTGGCTTTTCTACCTTACGCGAGGCGTGTAGCGATCGTATTCGAACCACGAGAAATAACATACTTGCATGGCAAGCTCTTTTTTTTTTAAAGTTCAGAACGTGGTGTTTGTCCATCGCCGCCTTACGCCCGCGTTTGCTAGTGTGTATAACGCCATATCAGTGGCGTAGTCAGGGGTTCGAAGGGGACAGCCGCCCCTGGCGGGTCGGGAGGGTCCTCCAGACGTCGGTGCATGGGGCTCGTAAGGTCCCTCTGGGGCGATGTGTAGGACTCGTGGACAGACGAGATCCCCCGCCCCCCCCCCTCCGGCTGACGGAAAGTGTCCCAGGCCGACGAAGAGGGCCCGAGTCAACGGAGAGTGCCTCCAGGAAGTGTTCAGGTCTCTTGACTGGGCTGCCGTGAAGGCCAGAGGGAGCCCCGGATAATTGGAAGGGCCCCCGGGCTGACGGAGAGGGTCCGAGCCAATATGAATGCCCCTTGGGCTGTCGACGGAGCCCAAGTCGAGAAACGGCCCCTGACTTGATCTGACAGGATCCACGCATTTGAAAAGGGGCCTCTGGCTTGCCGGGAAAGGCCCCTGAGACGATGGAGGGGGCCCTAGTTGCCGGAGAGGACCTCGGGCCGTCAGAAAGGGCCCTTGGGCCGGCGGATGGGGATGAAGCCGTATATGGGCCGCTGGCTTGATCTGGCGAGGGGGCCAAGCTGTTGAAAGAGGGGCTCCGTCGTGACGGAGGAGGCCCTGAATCGCTAAGGAGGGCCCCTCCGCCATAAATCTGTCGCATTTCGAAACTTTCGGATTTTACCTAACCTACTCCAATTGCACAGGTCTAAAAAAACGGTTCTCCTGCAAAAACTTGTCCACCAAACCTGTCATTTTGCGTGTTGCCGAATTTTTGGAACCAAACGCAATGACTTGCTTCTTGCGTTCGGAATGAAAACATTCGAAAGAAGTATCTACCAAATGTAAAGTTGTGACATAAAGACATGCAGACTTACGGCTTAATAGGAGCCTGAGGCCATCTGGGCTAAGCCTATAAAAGGAAGTACCCCTACCCCGTGACACAATGAGCGCAATTACGTAATCGCCCCTCATTCGGCTGCCGAGCGTGAGCTTCCAGCATTCACGTACGCACGGAAGTAAATTCAAAGCATTTGGACATCATATAGCATCTAACGAAAAGCTTGCGTCCTGTCACTGTAATATAAGGAGCTAATGAGTGCGTATGCTCTCAATAATGGCGTTGTGTTGAAACCGTTGAAATAATGATTGGGCTTCTCTTGATATTCCTTGAGATGAATAAAAATTACGAATGAAGAATGCCCCGTGGATTGTTTTTTTTAAATGAATTTTTATCCAAGTTCTTGCTGGGGTGGCTTTATGAACCAGGGTCCTATTGCTAAGCAGAGCTTGTTGCGTGAACCCTGGTCCCACCACCCAACCCATGAATTCCAGTTCATCGGCAGAATTTTGACCGAAGTTTAACGTGCCGTCAATGCACCGACACGGCCGCCCGGTAGCTCGTCCCCGGCCTTATCGGGCCAGCTGCCAACTGACCCTCCCAGCCGGGGGCTAAATGCGAGCGTGTGAAGCGACTCGAACCCTGTGTTGCCAGGACAGGGGAGACCAGTGCAGGACTGCGCTCTAGCCAACTGAGCTACCAGGGCGGCGGATTAGTGTTCTAACTGAAATATAATAGTTTATTCCACCGAAAATCGAACGCGGGAGCCCTGACATAGACCCCAAGCGGCGAGCGCTCTTGTAGGGAAGTTCCAATATCGGCTTGAGTGATAGACTAATGAACTTCGCGTTTCGATAACCCCGGTTGTGAAAGCACCAATGTCCTTTTAGCTGCCTGTATTTGCACTGCAGCACTCGTACGATCACACGAGACAGACAGACGGAGTACATAACTTTCTTCTATGAAGGAAAGCCGTGATATTGCCTGTTCTATGAATTTAGAGGCCGAATTTAGGTGGAAAGTTAGCGCGCGCGGGACCGTCCAACACACAGGTCCGCTCGCCTTGAGTGTCCAACAGCGACTCCCTGGCCGCCCGACGTGGGGCCCGTCATGGCGAATACCCCGGCTGCTTATTGGTCGAGGAGTCAGAAACGGTTCTTTACGTCACATCCCTGTTCTGGAATGATCGAGTGCCGTCGGGACGGCGGAAGTTGGCCTGCATTTAGTGACGGTAGCGATGTTACATTTACGGTACACTTTTACAATCGGTAGGCTTACGGGATTATTTCAATTACAGTTACGGGACAGCCAAACGTATAATCTATATGAACTCTGTTACACTCTTCGTCTGCGCTACCGTGTCTGCGACCGATGGCAAATATTGAGTTAACCAATGAGCTGGTCGGACGATAACGGTGGTGAATGCCTTCATGTGCAGCACAAGCGCAACACGGCAGTGATCACACTAAATGAGATGTGAAGAGATGACGCTGGTGACGAAAATTAATCGTGCCATCGCATTTGATTCTGCGTATTCAAATACTTCCCTGACATAACCAGTTTGAAAGTGGATGTAATGTAAGGTTATTATGTAAGCCAAAATTTTCGGAATTTTCTTGCGCCGGAAATTGCCGCAGTACCAAAGGATAAACAGATTTCATCGTGGCAATGCTGTCACCAAGCATCTTTACCCTTCATTTGGGCTGTAGTGCCGTGACAATATTTCACAAGCGCTCTCGTTAAAGGCACGTGTCACGAGTCACGCTTCGGCTTTAGTATTGCTCGATTCTTACCGATGTCCTCTGAATATATGCGTGTGTAAAATGATTACACCAAGCAATATATTTGCAATAAGGCGAGTGTACAAAAAGGTTGCAAACAAATAAATATTTAGGACAGCAGTACAAAAGAAGTCAAATACCCAGATAAAACAATTACAGCAACGGAAGGCAACGAAAGCAAGAGTGAAGTCGAACAGACCAGTGGGGTCGTCCATTGTGTCTTGCTTTCATGTCTTGAAAAGGGTCTCAGCTCTCCATTATATATGCAGCCAGGATATCCGCACAGAGCCTTCCGGCGCGAAGGTGGCGGCATTTCGGCGCCAATCAGCACCCAATACCTCACCTCACTGCACGCGATCACACGAGAACCAACAAGTAACCAAGATAACTGGAGACAACTAGAGCAAGTAACGACCGGGAAAGACGATGCCCGAAGCTGGCAGGGGTTGGCAGGTACGTCGTATGTCGTTTCCCATACAAACGTTTGGGAACTGCGCCGCAATCCAACCCTATCAACTGTCACGGCGTATCTGTGACAGCCTGCTGCGCCATGGTTCAGCCTAATGGAGTTGGCTGCGTGCAGCCGATATTGTGCACCGGGATCTGTCCCAAAAGAGTTAGCGCTGCCAAATGTTCTGTTCCGAAATTGCCGTGATAACTTACCGAAATATAAGCGAAAAGGTTGTGAAATAACCAAAAATAAACTGTACATGAAATATTTTTGCGTTAAAATGTCTTTCCTGAAGTGACGTATCTTCTTTATGTGGTGAATAATTTTCCTTCTTCGAATAATGATTATCTATCACAACAACGACACAGTTTCAGCCAGTATCTGTCGCCTACGCTGGTAGGCGAGTTAGCAGGCTTGTGCACCTCTGTGGAGACGTGACAGGTAGCACGGTATACAGATGTACAATAGATACTTTTCCCAACGTGACGTACGCAATCACGAGTTAGCGAGTGTTTATTATATGAAATAATATGTTTCAATAATACACACTGGAACATACCGAAAGAAAGCCCATTTTGCATGCACAGTGCAAAGACGTGCCACGATCACAGCAGAACAGCAAGTTCACAGCGCCAGGGATGACACCACTACAGCAGCGGGACAAAAACCGCAAACAACAGCCGGGTCTAACTGAACGAAGCATCACACTGAAAACCATAACTGAACGTAATAAATAGATCATACAGAGGACACGTGTTAAATGACATTATTATTTCCAGCGTTAAGAATCAACCCTGTGACATCTTCCAGGCATAGTTCAAACATGTATATCAAAAATAGGATGTGCCAAACCATTAAAATGAGTTGGATGGTGGCATATCTCAAGATTCAATTTCTACAGTTGGTGATAGACTTTACCTCTGATAGGACTGAATGTCAATTGATATGTCCAGTTAATCATGTATCATATATAAAAATATCCAGTGGTTCAACACGATTGTGAAAAGAACAGCCAGGTCATATCCCATAGTCACGAGCAAATTCGCTTGGATTTTTCCTAGCAATAATGAATGGTCCAGATGAGCCATAAAACCTCATCGAAATCGAGCCCTCTGATGATGGAAACAACTGTCACAAATACCATAATCGACCACCTTAGTGGCATCTGTTTCCGCACCTACCAGCTTTGAGTTCAAACAAAGATGGCATTGGTTTGTAGCTTGAGCACGCTTTTCCAGTGCATTTACCGTTCCAATCTCTACCACTGACGGCGTGCCATCCCCGCTCACATCTGACGTTGATGGCACAACGACCCATCTCACCTCCACCACTGACGGCGTGCCATCCCCGCTCACATCTGACGTTGATGGCACAACGACCCATCTCACCTCCACCACTGACGGCGTGCCACCCCCGCTCACACCTGACGTTGATGGCACAACGACCCATCTCACCTCCACCACTAACGATGCAACGCCCTACCTCGCGTCTACCACCGATGACAACACCCAGTCTCGCGTCTACCACCGATGACAACGCCCAGTCTCGCCTCTACCGCTGATGGTATGACGCCCTATCTCACCGCTACCACGCTTACGGTATGACGTCATATCTCGCCGCTACCACTGAAGGTATAACGTTATATCACATGTCTACCACCGATGGTATTAACACGTCCTTCCACCTCTATCACTGATGGCATAACGCCCTATCTTATCTCTACCAATAATGGTATAGCGCCCAATCCCACAGCTACAACTGATGGAGTAGCGCTCATCTCAGCTTTGCGACCGATGGGGTGCCATCTCAGCTCTACCAGTGGCGGTGTAGCGACGCAGTATACCTATGCCATTACTGGGATGACTATCCTGAACATCTGTCGTTACTGGAGGAGCGTACCTCCTGATCGCCTACCGTTCCCAAGGCAACGCAGCGACAGATAACGCAGCAGGTGACGAGTTCCCGACAGCTCGTGGACGCATCGGTGACGGGTCGGTGACGCATCGGTGACGCATCGGTGGCGGGTCGGCGACGCATCGGTGGCGGGTCGGTGACGCATCGGTGGCGGGTCGGTGACGCATCGGTGACGCATCGGTGACGCATCGGTGACGGGTCGGTGACGCAGCGGTGACGGGTCGGCGGCGGGACAATTCCGCTATTGCTGGTCGTCCCCGGATGACGCCTGCTCGTCCCCCGGCGTGGTAGCCATGTCGGCCAGCAGTTCAGTGATGGACGCCGGCACCACCGGCTTGAGAACAGCCACGCAAGCCGCGGCCCGAGCGATGTTCAAGGACGACGTCTGCGGGCAGTCGCAGGACAGCGTCACACAACAGCAGCCCTGGCGGCGATGGCGTGACGACACGGCAATATACCCGCGGGACAGCGTCACACAACAGCAGCCCTGGCGGCGATGGCGTGACGACACGGCAATATACCCGCGGGACAGCGTCACACAACAGCAGCCCTGGCGGCGATGGCGTGACGACACGGCAATATACCCGCGGAACAGCGTCACACAACAGCAGCCCTGGCGGCGATGGCGTGACGACACGGCAATATACCCGCGGGACAGCGTCACACAACAGCAGCCCTGGCGGCGATGGCGTGACGACACGGCAATATACCTACCAGTCAAGAACAGGACTGCACGGTGGAGGGTAGACAGTATCTGCTGGCGGACCCTAGCAGACGAGGTGGATAACTGCAAAGATCTCGCTGAGGTTGGAGCATTCCGTCTACATGCAATGCCTTCCTGAACTCATCCGCACCATATACTTTGTCTGGATTTTCTCTGTACCTTTAGATGCGCCGCCCGCTAACTCGGACGCACCGAAGGCGCGCTCTGATTCTAACATGCACGAACCATTGCCAGCTGTGATGACGGGGCTGTGCGATAGCCGTCAAGTGTTCTGCACACCCCAGTGTTATAGGTGCGTATTGGCGAATCCTTACCTTCACATTGTGTGGTTTTATCATGTGACTTAATCTGTCATCGGGATTTTATGCCTGCTCGCAATTTATTAATAAATAAACAAATAATACACAACTATTGCCCCTTAAACCGAAAATCACTAGAACCGACCACTCTGGGCATTGCTCCTCCTGTCAAATATCACAGGTGAAATGTAATTTAGCAAATGCTCGTGAGTCATATCATATGTTTTGTCATATGAGTCACATCATCTTGGCTTCTCAAAATTGATCCCATTCAATTTTGGTGATGTGTATTTCAGTAGAGAAAATACGCAACAATCACGCCATGTGGACCAGCCCTCCAAAAAAGAAGCTTAAATGTGACCAAGTTTGATGCCAATGGCCTTGGCCTGCTCAAGAAGTTAGTGGAGATACAGAAATTGAGATGCCACAACATAGTATTTTCCGAATGCGCTTTATTAGAAAGACAAATGGCAATTATTGTGGTTGAAGTTTTTTCAGGTGGCACCCTTGACCTGACTTGCGTCAGTAGCTTGCAATGACGAAGCATGTAAACTTCACAGAATATGTAAGGTTCACTCCAAAGTGACAGCTAAAAACTTGATAGTACCGTAATGCTTATTTCTCTGCGACCTACGAAAATCTAAAAGAAAGGACAAAGCCAGTGGTGGTGGTGGTGGTGGATTGCTGTTTAGGGGCACGTCAACAGCATGTGCCCAGAAATTTAGCCCGCGCAAAGCCAGTGGTGCGCGGGCTAAACGAGAGGACAAAGCCAGTGTACACGATCTAAAAGAGAGGACAAAGCCAGTGGTGCGCGGGCTAAACGAGAGGACAAAGCCAGTGTACACGAGCTAAACAAGAGGACAAAGCCAGCGGCGCGCGGGATAAAAGAGAGGACAAAGCCAGTGGTGCGTGGGTTAACACGCGCCCTGGAGGGCCTCTGAGAATTACGCGCACTGGAGGGGGGGGGCGGATTCCGCCCCCTAAGATCTCGGCTCCTAGTAAAGCTGGAGGAACGAAATTCGCAGGGTGGATGGGCACGGTAGTGAACTCTATTGTGTGCAATTTTCGTGACCTTAGGTCAATATCTTCAAGGTCAAACGAGGTCAGATTGGCCAAATTAACCGGTTTTGCGTGGCTTGGCTTGTCATCGTTATCGATCGATGTGATTGTGTTTAAATACTCAAAAATGGCCATCAATGACGTTTTTTGGACATTACTAATGATGCAATGCAGATGCTAGACCCAACATTTGAGCTCAGGTCACCTATATAGCAGCACTTTATCAGGTCAGTTACCTGTTCCAGTTACTGGAACCGGCCGCCAGCCCGACTGCTCCGTCGGGCAGCTCGGAGCAATCGGCTTCGTGAAGAAGGGAGTGAAGTACATGAATAAAGTATGGAAACGCAATGACAAACAGTACAAATGACAACCAGTAGTGCATTTATGGCAACATTCCAGTTGATCAAGTTTGGTTCCATTAACCTGTCATGAACTTGACCTGACTTGACCTTGGTGACCTAACATGACCTTGAAACTATAAAGCATATCAATATGCATCAAGCAAGTCGCTAGTGTTGCCTAGAACAATCCTCTTTTGTCAGTATACTGGAAGCGCATCAGCGCCGATTTGTGTGGTCTGGCGCTATAATATTTTTTTACTTTAGCGGCCCCTAACTTGACAAATATTCGGCCGATTTCCATTTTTCTTGCTTTAAACGACGCGCCGTTCATTTATAAGCAGGTACACCGAAAATCGCGTATATCGACCGGTAAAATCTGCAGTTATTTGCGAAAAACCGGAGGGGTGGGCGGATTTCGCCCCCCCTTCCAGTGCGCGTGTTAAAAGAGAGGACAAAGCCAGTGTACACGAGCTAAACAAGAGGACAAAGCCAGTGGTACGCAGGCTAAAAGAGAGGACAAAGCCAGCGGTGCGCGGGCGAAACGAAAGGACAAAGCCGGTGGTGTGCGGGCTAACTGGCAATGTTTTGGGGGGAGTCCCTGTGCATCCAGCGAGCAACCAGCAAGACATTGAACAAAGAACAATTTGTGCTGTGGAAATGCAAATATCAAACCTTGATCTGTTTATCACATCAAGGTCCAAGTAATACAAAACGTCATGCCTTTGTTAATGACAGAACAAATAAAACTTAATTCTAGCAAATTTTTCAGCACTAAAACATACCTTTGGCACTGAAAGGGCATAACACAACTTTTAACACAACACAAGCGACTTCCAATGAAGGAAAGCCGGCTGCAACGGTGCGACATACTCCGTACTGACCAGTGCGACAGCAGGAAAGCTACCCACCTTGTTCCACTGGTTCGCTTGTGGGTCGTAGCTCTCCACCAGCCGCAGGTACTGTTGGCCGTCGGATCCGCCCACCGCGAACAGCGATCGGCCAAGAGCACAGGCGGCCACTCCGTCCCGACCGACCGACATCGGCGCTACTTCAGTCCACTGATCAGTATTCGGATCGTACCTGCGGCACAGCGTAAGCAACCTTAGGGCAGCCGTACGCATCACGCATCATGTGTTTCTGTAACAAAGTGAGTTAGTTATTTGGGATTTAGGGCATTTCCACCAGTCATTTATCATTAACGCCCATCTGACACATAGTCACACGTGTGTAATTGCGAAATCATAGGGCGAATAAAGAGCAAATCACCAGACCCACGGCATACAGCAGTGGGGTGACCTACGGCATACAGCAGTGGGGTGACCCACGGCATACAGCAGTGGGGTGACCTACGGCATACAGCAGTGGGGTGACCCACGGCATACAGCAGTGGGGTGACCCACGGCATACAGCAGTGGGGTGATAGGTGCAAGTGAGAATGCCGCAAAATCACAACATCACAAAACCAGTAAACAACCTACGGACCTGGGCTGGTCCTGGGAGACGATACTGCAGTTAACATGACAGTAGTGTTGTTTCATGTGATTAATTTCCCACAGATGCCGAACATCTTTAGTGTGCGTGTTTTGTGATGCGACGAGTCATGCAAAGGCTACACTATGTTACTATACAAGGAACTGCCTAGTGCTACCGGATAACCGACGGAGTATAGCGTGTAATAGCGCTAAGGCCCCCGCCTAAAATAACGAACTAAAATAATACTATAATTAAATCAGAATAAAATTTACGGTATAATAAATATAATTAATGGCATAATAAATAATAACATTAAATACTATAATTAAATCAGAATATAATTTACAGTATAATAAATATAATTAATGGCATAATAAATAATAACATTATATACAATAATTAAATAAATAATACTATAAGTAAATCACAACTACTTCAAATGAAACCAAAGATGCCAATCTTCGGAACCAGAGGACGAGAATGAATGTGATGCTAATCTTCGCAGTGAGCGGGTCACATGTTCGTTGGTCACACCAACCTCTCAACAACGCTACCGTCGCTTTCTCACTCATTCATGAAATTGCATAACTGTTCAATAACCTGAAAAGATCATTCACCACTTAAGCACGGTCTGCATTGATTAGACGATCCCAGCATCGTACACAAGAGCGATATCACAAGGTAAGGTAGTACGGGTGCATAGCTTCCTTACGTGGGCGCGAAATCCTCCATCCGCACAGTTGAACCAGTTACAGGTCCCTCACAGGTCAGCTCACCTCCCGACGCGACTGCATTTGCCACGGGTCTCCACAGGAGGCCAGCTAACCTCTCGACACGACAACCTGCCACGGGTCCCCACAGGAAGCTAGCTCACCGAGCAGTATCAAGCTCACCTCTCGACACGACTGAGCTTGCCAAGGGTCCCCACGGGAAGCTAGCTGACCTCTCGACACGACTGCACCTGCCACAGGTCCCCACAGGAGGCCAGCTGACCTCTAGACACGGTTGAACCTGCCACAGGTCCCCACAAGAGGCCAGCTGACCTCTCGACACGACTGCACCTATCACAGGTCCCCCACAGGAGGCCAGCTGACCTCTAGACACGGTTGAACCTGCCACAGGTCCCTACAAGAGGCCAGTTGACCTCTCGACACGACTGCACCTGCCACAGGTCCCCACAAGAGGCCAGCTGACCTCTCGACACGACTGCACCTGCCACAGGTCCCCACAGGAGGCCAGCTGACCTCTAGACACGGTTGAACCCAGAGTATATTAAAGGTTGAAACTGCCACAGGTCCCCACAGGAGGCTAGCTGACCTCTAGACACGGTTGAACGTGCCACAGGTCCCCACAGGAGGCCAGCTGACCTCTAGACACGGTTGAACGTGCCACAGGGGTCCCCACAGGAGGCCATCTGACCTCTAGACACGGTTGAACCTGCCACAGGTCCCCACAAGAGGCCAGCTGACCTCTAGACACGGTTGAACCTGCCACAGGTCCCCATAGGAAGCCAGCTCACCTCTCGACACAGCTGAACTTGTTGCTGTTGGGACTGGTGGCTGGCGCATCGCTGCCGCCCAGCGCGTACAGACAACCGTTGACGACGCCGACGCCGACACCGCCGCGCCGCTGCAGCATCGGCGCGCGTGGAGACCACCGGTTCGTGTGAGGGTCGAACGACTCACACGAGCGCAGACAGGAGGAACCATCCCGGCCACCCACAGCGTACAGTCTGTAGCAGGGCAGGTCAAGCGTAAATGAACAAGAAATTGGCAGGCCAGGTGTGAATACACAGCCTGCAACAGGAAAGAAGGTGAGACGTGGATATATAACTAGAGTGAGACGGTACGTACACACGCACGCACGCACCACGCACGCACGCACGCACGCACGCACGCACACACACACACACACACACACACACACACACACACACACACACACACACACACACACACACACACACACACACACACACACTCACTCACTCACTCACTCACTCACTCACTCACTCACTCACTCACTCACTCACTCACTCACTCACTCACTCACTCACTCACTCACTCACTCACTCACTCACTCACTCACTCACTCACTCACTCACTCACTCACTCACTCTCTCTCTCTCTCTCTCTCTCTCTCTCTCTCTCTCTCTCTCTATATATATATATATATATATGGACATATCTATATATAGATGCACATATATATATATATATATATATATATATATATATATATATATATATATATATATATATATAATCTAGTACACGGCCGTACAAGGGCATGCAACAAGTCCGAATTCATGGAGAAAGAACACTTGTAACAGCAGGCAATGTACGTGGAGAACTTAGGAGCGAGTCGGCAATGAGGCCGTTGAGCGCCCTTGTGACGGAGAAGTGCGGAGCAATAGGTGCTATGATGGGGAAGTACACAGGATAAGAAGATGGTTGCGTACACTTCAGCATAGTTGACAACTCTTTTGGTGAAAGGAGATCCGGTCATATACCACATTATGAGCCACAAACGCCCACTGCTAGTAATGAATACGATATGGAGGGATCGCATACGCAACACAGTACCTGTGGGGAGCCTTTAGCTGCATTGGGTGGAACGGTAATGATGTAGTATCGAGAAAAAGAGGAAACAACCTAGTGTTATTTCCTACGTACTCAGTGGTGCTAATGATTATTAGTTCATCATTGTCCAGTTAGTTATTTTACTATGGTGTTAGTTGACTATTGTGGTGGTCACTGGCGTCACTACTGACTGTTCGTTTGGGGAGGGGGCGTTTTTTTAACAACGCCATGGGCGCAATGTTTAATTTCTGGGACGACGGACAACGTGACAGTCAAACTGAGAAATTGATAGTAGTAAGTCATGGAACGTTGTCTGAATCTTTTCTGTCACTTGAGAAGTAAAGAATGCCTTCCCACCAGGGGCATTCCAGAAGCATGGATGGGATCAAAGTTTAAAGCATGGAAGCAACCTCAAGATTACCACCAGTTTTTAAACAATCATCAGAATTGAACAGCGTCGGGTTTCATTGGGACAATATTCATCCCATAAAATGCTGGTAGGTGTCGAGAAGATACCATTTGTATGCAACATTTCGGAAAATCGACCACTTGTGGGGTAGGGGCATGCATCCTTTGCCGCCCAGATCCGCCCCTGGCCCCCTCCCCAACCAGTGGTGCTACAACGGTTGGCCACACACCGTCTTTTGAATAAGGGCGCGCCAGCGAACTTATTCACACAGTGTACTCATCCCCACTGGCACTGAAAATTCGGTCGCCTAAGTAAGAAAGGCTTCTAAATATTCTCCTGACATGCGACAATATTCCTGTTATATGAACGACCGCCCGCCACACTGATTATCTTCATGAAACATTTAATTCCTTCATTCGTCACGCATTCATCGTTCATTCGTTGGTTCATCCATTCATTTACCGTTCATTAAGCTGCTGCCGAGAAGCTGTGGTGGATGAGCGATATCAGGATATGTATCTCCACTCCATATATGCCGCGTTAATTGGCGAATTCGGTTCCCCATGAGTGGTAACCAAATTACCCTCCCCCCTGAGGAAATCCAGCACATGGAACATGACCCCTTTCTGTATGGAATGCCGGCGGAAAGAGCCCATACAATTCCTGGATCCGCTCCAGGCCCACGGTGGACAGCAGGAACCATGCTCATGTTTGGTTGACTTGGAATCCGGGTAGCTGTGAAATGTTGGCTGGTTGGTTATTAGGGTTTTAGGGCGCATCAACTGCATTGGTTATACAGCGCCCATCAAGCCGGGACTTCAACATATTTGGCTACACCCTTTATAACCATAACCGAAATGCTACGCCCGAACGACATTCCTGAAGGGAACTGCGGAGGCTGTAGAGATCGTACTAAGCTCCTCCGAAATGCGGGGGGGAGAAGAGCGGAATGGATCCCGGGTGTCAATAGCTCGAGAAGCGGGCAGCGCAGGCGAAACCGAGCCCGGCGGATGCCGGGAGGGTCTGACATAGTAAGCGAAATGTAACATTGTTCATGTTTTACGCGTGTTATGTGGCCTTCAGCCAACCGGAATACGTCGAGTGAGTCGGCCCGCAGATGGTAGCCTCTGCCGTCGTAGTGTTGTGACGTCACACGCAGTCGGCCTTGGCGCCGCGTCTTAAATGCGGCCGCCAATCACAGCGCTCGGAGGGGACCGTCACCTCCCGGCGGCGGGTACCGGCCGGCTCTGCAGAGAGAACCGACTGGGTAGCGGGCGGGCGCGGATCGTTCCGCTGTTGTAAAACCGTCGTTGTAGTGCCGACAGAAACTATAAAATACTGTCGGCACTTGTCATTTTTCGGCCCTTACTCACCAACAGGCAAATATAACGCAAACGTGCCGCCATACTTTGAACGGGAGTTATCGCAACGCGAGACGCCTAGACTGCATCACGAGCCAACGAGAACTACCCGACAGAAATATTAATAAAATAAAAATACCACACAATATACAATATGAAAACACTACTGAAAATGGAAAATATCTGCCATGTAACACACGATAAAACGTTAAAAAAAACATTCAAATTTAGCCATAAACTCCAGACCGATATATGAGCTGCCTTGACGTATCTCATAAAGTCATGTTGAGGTTCACCAGGTGCCGGTCACTACAAAGACGGTTCAATGTATCTATGGCACGCTCAGGGAGGGTTCCTATCCAGGGAGAAGTGTCACATTTTCTGAAGTTCTATCACGTTGGCTACCTAAAAATGTTTTAGCCTTACGGCGGTAATGTATATCATATGTACGCCAAATACCGATAAATGTTTTGCTCGGAAAATTTATTTCCGAGCCTGGCACATTTTTTGGGGCCCTGTGCAGTGTTAAGGTAATAATTTCTCGTCAGGTGTGATATGTCGAAACGGGTACAGCAGGATGTCGAAATCGCCAAGGAAATAATGCTATTAAAACATTTGTTAAGTCCTGCAAACCCAGTTTTGAGACAATTGCGTACATGTCACTGTTACGGCTATCCGCGTTTTGAGAGGTATCTAGTTTGGGGACATCAATATCAACAATAACGACATAAACGCCTATGCTATAAACCGGCATTGTATTACATAGAACATCATAAGTAATCCCTCCACCTGGAATTGCGCTACGGGGTGTTCGTTTTCACGATCCCGGACAGTCATGGTGAACATAAGCATGATACGTGTAAATAGGGTACAGTTAGAAACGAGGAGTGAAGACTTCGCAAACACGCACCAAGAAGCACGATGTCGATGCTACTTAGGGAAGGATGTCCATTCAGTCTTCAGTAAGTGGTTAAGTAAGTGTAGGATAGTCTTCTCCTTATAGGCCTGTGAGGTAGTCTAGTAGAACCGCGCAGCGCAATAACACCAAGTTATCTGCACGTTGATATATTGTGCAGACGCGATAGCAAGCAAACGGCAGGCAAACAGCAACTCGCACGCTTCCGGAATGATGTCCGTATAAAGCTTCAACGAGACATCAGACAGCAGTTGTTATAAGTATTGAATTTGGAGGCCGAAAGGCAGTCAGTTGATTTTATAGATGCGACCGCGCAGCAACCGACAACAGTCGGGCGTATTAAAGAGATGAGTCCCGAACCTCCAGCCGGGGGTCTTCCAGCTTGCTAGTATCTCTCCTAGTCAGCTGACTACTGACAAGACGATTCGTCAATTTACGATTGGACGTCACCCAAATGACTTATTTGGGGCTTCTATCTGCATTGGAGGCTAAACGACGTATTCCTTCCGATCTAACCTGGCGAGGCCTCCTAGTGATGAGCCGTCAAGTGGCAATTCCCCGCCCCGCAGACGACCTGGCAAGGCGGCCGTCTATCGTTCAAAATCTGACTTTAGCCTTAGCGCCCGGTCACAGCCGCGGTGCGAACCGGCAGCGAGCCGCCGGCCGGCTCAGGCTCGTGGGGCGTTACACTTACGGGGCGGCATTACGGGACTACAACATTACGGGCTGTGCAATCATATAAATGAGGCGGCCAAAACAGTATTTACATAAACTACGTTACATACTTAGTGGTTTATATTCCACCCACTTCGCGAATAATTTATCAATGGCCTTGTGCCATTTTTTAGTAAGCATTTGGCACGCCTTGTGTGGCACCGGCGTGATTAAAAAAACCTCCAGTGGGACTTTTGGAACCACGGTGCGATTTATTTTCCAACACCAGCCTGATTTTTGCGGGCCTCGGTGCATTTATTTTTAGAGCCCGGTGCGATTCTTTCTGGGCCTACCACCTCTTAGGAGTGGGGCAATATTTCCTTTTCCCTCGTTCAGTACGCCACTGCTTTTTTTCAGTTGACATATATTTAGTTGACCGCCAGTTGACATGTTGAATAGTTCGTACTTTCTGTCTCTGCCACAGGTATCCACACATGAAACATTGCATTTATGCCCTATGCAAAACTTGCAGGTTGGCAAAAACAACAATGCAATTAAGGCTCCTGGACAGTGTCCTGAACTTAAAAATCTTAGTTATTGCTCAATTTTGTCATTATGAAAGCAATTTGCATAATAATACCCCACCCTACCAAAAAAAGGAAAAAACATTGCCTCACCTAACTTGAACTAAAAGTTATGAATGACAATGAACGGTTATGAAATATACGCATAACCAATGGACAAATACTTAAACTATCTTCTAAAAAGTGTTTCTAATTGAATTGCCTGACAGCTAGTAAAATTAAAAAAAAATAAAAAATTCACTCAAGCAGGGAAGTAATCCCTGCAATAATGAATTATCGTGGAAATTGTCGTTTTTGGTCAGGCACAAAAAGATTCCATTTAGTCATGAATTACTGATTGAAACTCCAGCAGGATAATTTTTTCAACTTTGCTTTCTTATATCTGTTAGATAACCGCCTGGCTAGCTCAGTAGATAGTGCTGCCCTATAAAGGTTTTGGACCAATGGGCTCCAGCCGCTTCACGCGCTGGCTATAAATCCCGTTCGGGGGTCCTTTTACGCCCCCGAAGGTTTATCCGCGACAGCGGAAAACGGCGGCGGGCAACGCCGTAATATTTGCACCATCTTTTCCTTTTGCGTCTGAAGTGAAAACTTAAACCCCAGGGTATGTAAGGTCAACTCAGTTCGAAGAGGGCCACCTCCAAGTATGTTTGACGATCGATACCTCATACGCACGAAGAGATATTTAAATTAAACTTGCCACGTTAGTGCAATTTGGCAGTGTTTCCAAAACGTATATCTCGGATCTTTGTTTGAGGTTGGATCATCGACCTGAGGTCATAGTCAATGTTCGTCCATTTTGGACAAATTTTCTTATTTTCGTAATACGTATACGCTTCTAACATCATTTTTACCTTAGTATGTGTGCAGAAGCATCAGAAGTTCCTAATCGAATTTGTTTGACATCCGTCAAATGGACTGAGGTCAGGTCACGATGAACTACGTAATGAGGGCTAAGGCTATTTTGATACTGCTATTCATATGGTTTATTCTCGTGTTTTATGGCCTAAATAATGTGAAAGTTGCATTGTACGACATAAACTACCACACTTTGCGGATAAAAAATGTTTTTGAAACATATTTTTCTTTAGAACCGACATTTTAGTCACCGAAATAAATAGAAAAAAAATCATTTTCGGACCCTCTTCATCGAGGGTTTCTGCCAGTTTCTTTTCTGCGACGCTTAGCTTTGAAGTTACTCGGGAGTCTTTAAAGACCCCCCCCCCTCCAGAGACGGGGTGTAAGTATCTGATCGGGGAGACGGCGCGGGATAACGCTTTCGGCTGGGATGGTCGGTTGGTAACTGGCCAAGAAACATCGGGGCGAGGGCACCAGTAGGCCGTACCCTACCATGTGGGTACGTTAAACTCTCCGTCAGAATTGTACTATAGAACTGGAATTTTCCGATCGGGAGGTGAGTTCGGGGGCAAGGGAACAAGCTCGCGCCCAGCACTGGTTGAGTCTGCAAAACCTCCCCAACAACAACTCGAACTAAATTTAATTAAAAAAATATATATATATAAAATCGAGATGCCCCCAGAAACACTGGCAATATAAGTATCTTTCAAGGTGTAAGTATTCCCATTGCTTTTACCACGAACTGTAAATTTGACGTCTTAAAGCACCAGCAGCCTGAATCCTATAATAGTTCATTAAAAAACATTCATTTCCGAGTACTTGCATGTCGGAGTCGATGAGATTATTTTAGTTACCGCCAGGGCGGGGGGGGAGGAGCTCAGAGCCCCAGTCTCGTAGGTTCCGCCGCCAGTGCTCGTCACTGAGCACCACCATTGAGCTGACCTGTCACTGAGCGCCACCACCCCGCATGTGCTGCGCTGGTGCTGCATGTTGGCCACGTAGCTCCACTGTTTGGTGTGCGGATCCCACCGCTCCACGGTGTTGAGATATCCCCATCCATCGTGTCCGCCCACGGCGTACAGAGGTCCGCCCAGCACAGCCACACCTGCCAACACCGGCACACAGTGCGTCAGAGGTGCAACACGGGGTACAGAGGTCCGCCCAGCATAGCCACACCTGTCAACACCGGCACACAGTGCGTCACGGATGCAACACGGGGTACAGAGGTCCGCCCAGCACAGCTACACCTGCCAACACCGGTACACAGTGCGTCAGGGGTGCAACACGGTACAGAGGTCAGTGGTGTATCATGTTTGTTTGTTTTGTTAAGCTAGGCTCTTCGGCCTCCTCAGGCAATTTCATGCCATGCACGATAAAAATAACAGTGTTATGCTATATAATTCAGTTGATAAATGTTGACAAAAAATAACACACGGGTCCGCGTCGCGGACGCGAGATCAGACACAGCTCTGCTCAGAGCACGATCGGCGCCCGCAGTCAGCAAGCGAGAAGAGCACCAGGAAGGTCCAAGGTTTTAGCAGAAGACAAACCTGTGGCAGCAGAAGAAGCCAAGACACGAAGAGATCCAGGGACCCTAGAGGAGCACTCCTGCGAATCTAGAAGGAAAGCCTCCCTCACCAAATCCCCAACTTCTCTCTGTCTCCCAACTAACCTTTACCCCCGGGAGGAAACCTAACGATGTCGAGCCCACTGTCTTGGGTCATTGCGGCCGGGGCAGGGACCAGAGAGCGAAAGCTCGGTCCAGGGTGCAATGAATCCGGGTAATTATTAAGTCTGGAGGGACACTTCCCGGGGGCGGGACCGAACCCTTAAACATCATGGCGCCCGTCGCCAGCATCACACAAGGCACCTACCTAGTAGGTACGTACACAGAGACAGGACACGACATCACACAGGAGTCTCCCTTCACTCTCAAGAGGACACTCAAGACACATTCTTAATTCAACACACTTCAAGGTTCACATGCACACCACACACATCATAGTCCAAACACAGAGCAGCGCGGACACACAAACTCTACTAAACACAACCACCTTTAACAACCAGCGCTGCTTCTTCACGTTGCACTGCACTTTGAACACCAGCCGGGGCTACATTTGCGCCCCAGAGCTGGATAGCTTACCACTTGACAACATCGCCGCACTGTTCGACGCCTCAGCCCTCCTGGATGCCACAGTTACAATCAGCCAGATTAAACGGGAGGCACGTTCGACTCACGAACTTCTAGTACTGACTTTCGACTCAACACCTGCCATCACACGTCCACATACACAACAAGGCCTACGAGGTACGCCTCTACGTGCCTCTGCCACTACAGTGCCAGTTCTGCTTGCGTTATGGACATGGCGAACGCGCATGCACGTCGCCAACTCCCAAATGCAGTCAGTGCGCCGGTCACCACGCGGCATCCGACTGCAACTCCTCCGAAAGGAAGTGTGCAGGCTGTGATGGGCCGCATCCCGCCACCGTCCCCGACTTCCCCAAGTGGCCATACGAGAGGGCGGTGTGCCGGTATGCGGCAACTCACCGGGTGCCACATGCAACAGCACGACAGCACCTACGCCGCACCGCCACTGACACTCACACAGCCACAACTGTACCTCTCCACACCTCACCTACCACCGGGCGAAGCTACGCAGCGACCCTCTCCACACCTAAACCCACACCCCCTCCAACACCAGCTCCCACCCGCCCTACCATCCCGCCAGCAGCCGGCTCCCGGCTCCCGGAGCCCGGCACACCTCCCTCCTCAACGCTCCTCCGACCCTCGCCTCAACCGCCCCACCGATCCCCGACCTCCCCGGCCCTCGACCTCACCGATCACCACTCCTTCCCACCCCACCCCACCCCACCCAGGACCTGGCCTCCTCCCACATTCACTCCACTTCAGACCTGGCCCTTATCTACATCCCCTTCACGCTCGACCTGGCCTCCTCCCACACCCATTCCACCGCGGGCCCAGCTTCCCACGCCCACCCCACCGAGGAATGGGCTTCCTTCCCTTCCCACCCCATCTCGTACCCGGCCCATGCCCACCATCATCCCACTATCCACCCCGCATCATCCCTCCTCCAACACACATCAGACCCAGGCCCGGTCCCCATCCCATCCCCCACCGGTACCCACCCATCCCCCACGGGACCTACCTGGCCGTACCCCTTCGCGCCACCGCCTCCAACCGGCCAGGACCCACCTCGCCGCCCTGAAGCCTTCCCTCCACTGTCTCCTCGAGGGCCTCGGCCCCTGCGACACCCATCCGGCCGGCCCAAGCCAAGGCCTAAAACCAAGGCCACCACAACATCCACCCAGACAACCCGCAAGCCCACGGCCACCACCTGCCAAACCGAACCTCCCACCACCTGCACACCCACCCAAACCCACCCCAAAACCTCGTCTGAGGCTAGCACTCAGACTGAACCTACCACTCTTGCCAAGCCCGTCGAACCCACAACTCCAGACCAACGAATCCCACCAGAACTCACCGCGCCTCCCAAGCGCAAATCCCGCCGTCACTCTACCCCATCACCTCCCACGACCCGTGCGACCAGGTCCAGGCTACCACCCATAACTGGGTCACCTCCCAACCCTCCCTCCGTTCACCGGTTCAACCCTTCTCCCCAACTCGACACCGACACCACCCCAGTATAAGAACACCAACAGCCATTACACGCGTTGGGCAATGGTACTTTGGTACTTTTTCTGCAGTGGAACACCGGTGGCATTCCAGGTAAGTTCATATAATTAATATCTGAATTTTTGCAACAAAAGCCATTACTAGCTGCGCTCCAAGAAACTCACTTTTGAGATTCTGACTCCACTTGGAACAAAATCCCAGATTACACTTGGCACGTCGACAACGTAAACGGCCCGCATAGGAAATCGGGTGCAGCCATACTCATTGCAAACAGCATACCTCATCGTCGAGCAACGTTAAATACTCCCCTAAATTGCGTAGCAGTCAGCCTCAAAATTGCCCATTGCCAAACAACAGTCATCTAACTATATGTTTCGCCGTCAGCTGAAACCCCCACACCACACGAGCTGAGCGACTTGCTGCATCAGGCCCCTCCACCAGTTCTCATTATGGGAGACTTTAATGCCAAACACCCCTCCTGGGGAAGCGACCAGACTGACGCTAGAGGGCGCGAAATTTACCAGTTTATTTCGGACCACAACTTAGTACTTCTTAACACCGGGGCCGCCACCCGTTACAACCCGACCTTAGGAGGATCGGACAGTTGCATTGACTTAACGTGCTGCTCCCAACGACTTAGCTCACTATTTGACTAGTCAGTTTCTGACGTTCCCGGGCTGAGCGACCACTACCCAATCACAATTAGCCTCAGCACGGACGCTATCCACCACACTAAGCTATGTAGACAATCTTGGAACTTAAAAAGAGCGGACTGGGCTAAATTCGAGGAACAGGTGGACCTCAACCTAACAACTTCAGAGACCAGTAATATCGAGACAATTCTAAGGGCCATCAGCTCAGCAGCACGAGACTTAGTCCCAAAAAGGAACAAACCTAGGAAAAAGGCATCTACGCCATGGTGGACCCCGGACTGTCAAAGGGCAATCGCCACACGGCGCCGTGCCTACAAACAATTAAAAAGATGCGTGTGCGAAGCACACCTATCAGCATACAGACAATCTCAAAAACACTGCCGGTACACAATTAGAACAGCACGATAAAACTGTTGGCAGTCTTTTGCCTCTCAATTAAATAGGTTCACCCATGCCGGCAGAATCCGGGACCAAACTTCAACCATATAGCATTCAAATTGCCACGGCTCTCTCAGATCCTAACTTCGCAATGCCATCCACTGCAACTCGACCGCCCACTAGGCCATTCTGGATTTTCAGTCAACCAAAAGTCGAGTACTTGCTCTTGGAGAAGAAATCCACTATCACATCGGCGGAAATTCTTGGCATTTTCCACAAGTTCGCCGATGACATCAATCACAAATCACTCGTATTCACGGATGGGTCGAAAGACGAGGCTAAGGTAGGCATCGGCATCACTGGACAAGGTCTCAGACTTTCCAAGCGTCTACCGGATAACTTCTCCATCTACTCCGCTGAAGCAATGGTCATTCTGGCCGCTATCTCCATTCTCATGAGGCGTAAAGTCAGAAACGAAGTAATTTATTCAGACTCCAAAGCCGTGCTCCAGTCAATTAGCAACACCCACGACTGTCCACATCACTTCATTGATAGAATCCAATAACTCGTGGTCCATAACGTAAACATGCACTTTTCCTTCCTCTGGATTCCGGGCCACACCAACATCCCAGGTAACGAAGAAGCAAACCGGCTCGTAAAGCAAGCCTTAGCATTGAACACTTACCCTAGAGTGGAATATTCGGTAGACGATTGCAAAGCACTCCTACAACGCCACATTCGCCAACATCAACAGAACACATGGACACAACACAACTCAACACAACACAAATCCAACTACACCCACGCAATCAAACCAACGGTAGGCACATGCAACACATCAAATCAATCTCACTGACAAAAAGAGGTCATCCTCACTAGACTTAGAACTGGTTGCACAAAACTAACACTGGCCCAATTAGAGGGTGGCCAATATACAACACCTCACTGTGGCACCTGCAACACTACGTTAAGCATAGGCCACATCCTGCTGGACTGTAGTAGGTTTAGCTCTCAAAGACAACCAATTAAGGCATTCTGCCAAAGAGAGGGCATTACCCTATCGCTTCCATCGCTTCTCGGTGACAAGCACCCAGAACTCCTTCAATTGCTATTTGAATATTTGTATGCCACAAAACTAGCAAGAGCACTGTAGGCACCACACCACCAACACTCACATCAACTCGCAATGCATAACCGCGAAACACTCTAAGGAGACACGTAAATAGCCATCCCTCGTGGCGTCGGACGTACATGAGCCGATTTCCTTCTCAAATAGAAATAAATGGCTACCTAGCGGTGCCGTCGAAGTCGATGAGCCGACTTCCTATAGGAAAACATAAAAACTACATATAAAAATTATCATAACGTAAAACGACTACCCAGAGGAGCCATCGGACGTAGATGAGCCGATTTGCCTTGCAACTCATAACGTAAACGGCTACCCAGAGGTACAGCGGACGTAGAAGAGCCGAATTGCAAAACACCACACTAACCCAACTGACAATCCCGCATGGCATGCTTAGACTAACCCGCTACGAACAACTAACACGCGGCGGCCGGCGTGATAGGCGGTGTGGACAATTACCTCCTTGTTCGCACGGTAAAGATCCCTCGGTGCTCTTCGATAAGAGTAGGCTAAAGCCGGCACCCTGGCAAAATCAACTTCTCTCCACTCTCAAAACACCCCTACCCCACCCAAACTGCAAATTATTTTGTGGAGGGGTAAAGGAAAATTAAAACCATTTAGACATCAGGGAGATGTCCCCAACTCAGACCCGCCTTCAGCACCTAAAATATCATACAAACTATAACGTAAAATTCCCTTAACGTAAATGTCCACTTGCCTGCACCCTGGTCGCAAACACTCGCTTTATAGACAGACATGTAAGGTACTCGCTTTAAAGGCGGCGCAAATGACCTTCATGGTCCGGCACGCCTAAAAAATCACTCTCCCCTCCCCCTGTTGAAAAAGGTTTGCATCGTGGATAAAAATGAAAAGTAGTTTGATAAGAAATGGATGATTATCACCCAGTAGTGTAGGCAGAAAAAGGACGTTTGTGTGCGTGGCAAAAATCAATCAGTGGTTTTCGAGGGTCGTGGTACCTCTGACAATGAAGGCCGACGTGAAGCAGTGTGAATATATCGATGGGTGAGAAAAGTATGTCCTATGCGGAGACGCGATAAGACTTTTTCTTCGTGTCGGTTTTTATATGATGCGGTTCATATATCGACGACAAGTTTGATGACACGTAATTGTGTGTGGTTTGTGCTTTCAGTCCACTGTTGGTTCCAACAATGTTGGATGCTCTGTTTTATTGCTGGTTTAATGCCTTCAAAATGTTGTGGAATTTCTGTGATGTTTCGAAGTTGTAATGATGCTTTTGCTAATTTGTCGGCTTCTTCGTTTCCTGGGATGCCGCAGTGACTGGGCACCCGCAGGAAACGGACCTTCACGCCCATCAAGTAGTGTTTCATGTGTGTCATAAATGAAAATATGACAATGGTGCGAAAAATAAATTGAAGAAAATGATTGAAAGACGGATTTGGAGTAGGAGCAAACGACGATGCTGCGCATGGGGTGACAGAGGAAACGACTACGAATATAACGAAGGGCAGTCAGAATGGCGTGTAATTCAGCGACAGAAATGGAAGCTCCATTTGGTGAGCGATGTTGCGCTGTGTGTACCCGAAACAATGAAATTTCCGGCGATGTTAGCATCCTTAGATCCGTCAGTAAAAATAAAAAGAACATGTCGATATCAAGATCGAAACTGGTGGAATTTTTATTTGGCATATTTTGGACAAAGTTGTGATTTCTGGATGGTGGTCAGATACAAAATGTGTCGTTCGGCCATCTGCCACGGTGCTGTTGGTTGGTTGGTTGGTTGGTTGGTTATTTGGGCTTAAGGGCGCCACGGTGCTGTAGTTCGTGGAGGAAGAGCAGTAATATTGCCGCCCGGTGGCTCAGTCGGTTAGAGCGCTGGCCTGCGCTGGTCTCCCCTGTCCAGGCAACAAAGGGTTCGAGTCACTTCGCGCGCTCGTAGTTAGCCCCCGGCTGGGAAGGTCAGTTGGCGGCTGGGAAGGTCAGTTGGCAGCTGGTCCGATAAGGTCGGGGACGAATTACCGGGCGGACTTGTCGGTGCTTTGGCGGCACGTTAAACTTTCGGTCAAAATTATGCCATATAACTATAATTCATGGATCGGTGGTGGGGCCAGGGTTCACGCAACAAGCTGTGATTAGCAATAGCACCCTGGTTCATAAAGCCACCCCAGCAAGGACTCTGATTGAATTGATATAAAATATATGGAATATAAAATGTATGAATGTATTTTATGTTTTTATATATTTATATTTTATATTTGTGATATATTAATATATTTTACTATATAATATACAAAATATATGAATATATATGAACATATAAAATATATGATGTTGTGTAGAAAATGTTTTCACTCGAGAAGCTATAGTCAGATCAAGTTCGTTTTTTCAGCTGGACCTAAATAATCATGATGTGAATTTAAGGGAAGTTGCAATGACGCGTGTGCGGGTTGGTTTTCATGAAATTGAATTTTGAAGGCGTACCTAAGTGTTTGTTGCATTCTACGGATAGCTAATGGAGGAATTCCAGATTCGACTTCTAAAGAAATAATGGGCGAAGAAGTCATTGCACCGAGTACGATACGGATACATTTATTTTGAGTGGTGTCTAAAACAAATAAAGGATTAGCCGGCATCAGCATCGAACACCGAGCCATATTCAATGATGGGCAGCACCAAGGCGATATATACCAGGTGGCTTCATCCCTACTGCGCAGCTTTTTGCGCAGGTCCTTAAATGACGTCATCAGGGGTACACACCTAACATGACCCCAGCCGCTTACACGCTCCGAAGATACGCGACGTATGTACACTACGGGGCAAAAAACGAGGATTTAAGAGGTGTAGGTGCAAAACTTAAAGCGTCATAGTCCCGGAAGGGATCTGCAATACCTTCCATACGCATATTAAACCCGAAAGAGCCTGCAAGGGAGGTAGGACAAGTTAAATACGGCAGATAATTAACATCTTACCGCGGCCAGATGCAGTAAGGACGTATCTGAAGCGTGGTCGTCGTCATGATAGAACCAGGTGGTGGGGGGCGAGTCCCCCCCCCCCAATCTGTATTAAATTCAGCATTTGGCTTATGGTGTTGCATGGCAAAAGTAATTGACCGAAACACCTTTTCATTCCCCTCTATATGCGACAGCGCCGCTGATTTAGGGGTCAAGGAAGGTGACAATTGTTTTGTTTTTAGATCGACAGTCCCACAGGGAGCACGTGAGAGGCAAACATTCCTTTTTACGGAGTAATGTGTAGGCCTCCGTGACAGCTCAGCAACAGGGGTGGACTTCCAGAAAATGATCTGGGGACGCAATGCCTGGAGGTACCAGGAATACCTACAGTCGAGATTAGCGCCACATGCTAAAATATGAAATAATTGGGGGGAAGGTGAGCACACGTCAGTCTTAAAGGGGGCTGACCACTCCCACAGGTATGTAAAATTTCACTCTAGTTAGGAGGCTACATTCGGCGGACGGACCAAAGGCGGTCAGGCATGTATTGGTGGCATTCCCTAGCAATGCGTTCAGGACTAGATCTTGATCATTCCAAAACGCTCCTACACGTCGGCGTAGTCGACCCAGTCGGCTTCTGTGCTGGTTCCGGTTCAGAGCTCGCAATCAAAGTTCGTGGAGCAAAGGGACTTTGCATATCGTTCTTTACAATCAATGCTCATTGGCCACATGATAAATACAAGCAACAAAGAAGTGGCATACGCCACACCTGCCCCATAGCAGTACCAGAGCCGAGAGCAGTGCGAAGTGCCGCCAGAACGGGCAAGCATAGGGAGTGCCGCTAGGCTGCCCCTGGTCACAGCGGCAGCAGCAAAACACGCCAACAGGACAGCGGGACCGGGCGATACGAGAGCAATGTCAAGTGCCGCCAGGACGGGCCGGCACAGGGAGCGCCGCCAACCCGTCAATGGTCACAGTCGCAACAGCAAATACGCTAATAAAACGGCAGGATCTGGCGACACGAAAGCAGTGCCAAGTACCGCCAGGACGGGCAGCACAGGGGGCGCCGCCAGTCCGCCCCTGGTCACGGCGGCAACAGCAAACACGAGAAAACGAACAGAATCGGGCGACACGACACGATACACAGCAGAGACGGGAACAAATGACCGGCAGTGTGAGGGTGGACATCCTATCGCTGGCTGGTGACATGCTGGCGCACCTGAATAGATGCCGGCCTCTCTGCGCTGTGCCGAGCGGAGTTCTAGCGCAACCAGCCGCTGCATACATGCAGTCTAACTCGAGTCAGCCTCCGTGCCACACGGGCATCTAACATCGGCTGCCGGCTGCTGATGACGCCTACCAGGCGCATCACGATGCTGGTCTCGTCGGTGTAGTTTGGGCCCGTGATGAAGCAGAAATCAAAATTAAACTGGTTTACCACCGCCATCTACCAGGTCTGTGGCGTGCAGAACCGGTCGCGACCGATAGTGATGAACCAAGAGCTGGACACAATTGTCAGGAGCGCCTCCGGTGCTTCAGACGTCGAACAGCTAAGCGCTGTATTGACACCACGCCTCATGTTGTGGCGACGAAGCCGGCAACGAAGGCAAGGCAACACTCCAGTCCCAGTTTGCTGATGGTGGTGGTGCTATATTCATAATGTGAATTGAAGTGGCATCAAACTAGTTCAACTGGTTCTTTATTTAGTTATACAAAGATAGATGTTCCAAAATGCAGCAAGCACACCAGACATGCATGATTCAACACTTCATACCATACATATCTGGTAGGCAGGTTAATTCATGGAATGGCACCAGGCTTCAGGAGAGGCAGGTGTTGCCATTGTGGCATCAGCTTCAGCTGCATCAGGTAACCAGGATCATAATCATCAGATGTAAAGTGGTTGGACCAAATGAATGAGTTGGTTGGATGAACTCTATCAGCTCTTTTTTACTTTGTCAATGAAGTCTTACATGTATTTCCATCTCTTGGAAACTTAAGCATGTTGATGGACAAACTCTCTTCTTTCCAGATGTTTCTTCCAGATGTTTGAAAAATAAACCATAGGATACTGACAGTGAATTTTAGGCCACCTTCTCTATATCAATCAATGATATGTAGGATAAGCAGTATTATTATAGTTTAAGGTAACCATGGAACAAGTTTTACACATTTTAACTCCACAAATCATACAAGGGGGTTAAGTCAAAGTCATGTATTGGGGTACTTCCACCTGGTGGCTGTTCTGCACCCAGACAATGTTGTGTGAGCACATCAGGTAATGAAAATTGCGTCAGAAACATTTCAAGAGCATACAGCTTATACAGACTTACACCCATATAGTAAAACTAGCGACTCTGCGCCAAAGCACGTATGAATGCAGAGCGACTCGGTGCTTGCCTGGTGACGGGTGGTAGCCTGTTCCCAGGCGACCGCCGAGCGGTATGAAAAACCTCGCTGGGTCTGCGTGAGTCGACATCTTGTGAGATGAAGCTCACCGACTGACCCAGCTCTGGTCTCCCGCTGCGATACTTGTGACCGCCAGGTAAACATCTTACGAACAGCTTCCGGACATTGTTCAATACACATGGCTCTGTGTACCTGAACGCAATCGTGCTCCAGAACCATCTCTGCAAGCTTCAGCCATCCTAATGACACAAGTGCATGGGACACATTTTCGTTGAGGCGCACACCGGTGACTAGTCGCGCGGCAAAGTTGATGCATTTTTGCACGCGGTGTAGACGGCACTGAGCGGCTCCGCCCCAGAGTGATAAACAATAAAGGATGTGAGGAAAAACGTGGATCTGGACTAAGAGCTTGAGGACATCCGTGGTGAAATTATGGCGAAATTTGCATAGGGATGCTATGATGGCGTTGCATTTGCACACAACCATGGATATCTGAGAATCCCAGCTAAGCTGCTGGTCGAGGAGAACACCTAACACTTTAACGGCGGGACGTGGAGTTATGATCGAATCTGAAAGAGTGATCTGGAAGTTCGCTGCCATTTTTAATGACGCCTTGGTGCCAACGAGCGTGAATTGAGATTTGTCCGGGTTCATCCTTAGACTGTTGGACTGAAACCGATTTTGAAGACGAGATATGGACTCCTCGACCCGTGCCTTGAGGCTGGATAGGCCGGTGACGTTATAGGCTTAGTTAAGTTAAGCTAGGTTAGGGGTTTGTTGTAAGTTATACAAATTTATATGTGTGGGGGCGGGGGTGATTTTTCTTTTAAATGATTTTTTTCTTCAAAAGCAGTTCAGGGTAGGTTAGGCAAGGTTAGTTTTTTTTTCTGAACTTGAATATTTTTTTAGGAAAAAAAAATGCTTGGAAATTTTCCATTTTAACAAAAAAATGTATTTACTTCATTGCATAGATGGCTAGGCTAGGTTAGGTTATGTTGCATTATTTTTTCTTCTTGATTTGAAACATTACCTTTTATGTTATATTGCCCAACTCCAAGCCCATTTTTCGTGATATGCTGCCTCCCAACTGAAAAGTATGCATTTGTAGAGGAAATAAGTGGTCACATCATGTTCAGCACATTCATAAGCATTGCATTAGAAAAAGAAATTCTGTGAAATCAGAAATTAGCTTAAACTGCAAATTTACCGGATAAGCGGCATCAACATATTAGATACCTGATACAGAACACATCTCAATTTCCATCACTAATTAACGACAGCAAAAGCTACAGTTAACAGTGCAACTACACACAACATACACCACAACACAACACGAAATAAAATTCAACTAAAACGCAGGAACAACGAACACAAGGTGTGACCTGAGGCATAAAACCTACAAGAGAGCTATGTAAACAACTGCGCCATTTATGACTCAACTGCGTCATCTAAGAATTTGAGAAAACTTGTGCCTCTAAAACGCTGCATTCCGTACCTCCAGGCATTGCGTCCCCAGATCATTTTCTGGAAGTTCCACCCCTGTTGCTGAGCTGTCACGGAGGCCTACACATTACTCCGTAAAAAGGAATGTTTGCCTCTCACGTGCTCCCTGTGGGACTGTCGATCTAAAAACAAAACAATTGTCACCTTCCTTGACCCCTAAATCAGCGGCGCTGTCGCATATAGAGGGGAATGAAAAGGTGTTTCGGTCAATTACTTTTGCCATGCAACACCATAAGCCATAAGTGATGGTGGTCTTCTAATTCGCAGCCTAACTGAAATTCATAAAATAACAGCTGAACAAGACTCTAAAAGTATAGATGCGATATTAGAAGATTTAGTACGTGAGTTGAATTGAAAATATTTTCATTTTAATATACAACAAACCATTAAAACGACCTAAAAGGTGTACCCCAGATGACGTCATTTGTCCCATTCCAGGTGACACGCAGGAAGGCATAAGGATGACAAGGGCCTGGGCAGCACTAAGGATTTATATAGTTGTAAAAGTGTGCCGATCGGTTTCAAATGGGGTGGAAGCACTGGCGGATCCAGGGATGGGCCATTCCGGCCATGGCCCCCCGAAGCGCTTAAAGGGGGGGCATAGTGTCTTTTGGCCTCCCCGAAACCAACAGAAGTCAACTAAATTAAAATGCAGTAACCTTTGCCGAGGTTAAAAAATAGCGTCTGGATGAAAGAATCTCCAATTCTAAAGGATTTTGTATAATTGTTTGGAAGCCAGTATGGTAGCATAGTAGATTCTGACACACATCGAGGGTTCCATGCTGCTGCAAGTTCTCCTTACAGCAAGAGTTGACAAAATCGGATCCGCCAGTGTACACGTGCACGAACATTGGCGTGGTACGAGACGTTGAACGTGAACGTGAACGTTTTGGTAAACAAGAACACAAATCCGGTAACATAGGAACGGTGGAGGTAGGCTGGGGCCCTTACACAGGAAATTATGTTGTCAATTATTATTATTATTAGTATTATTTTTTTATTTTTATTTAATAGCAATATATTTAATGGCACTATTTGGCAAATTTTATTAAATTTGCCAAATAGTGGTCGAAATCCGGTGCTTTTAACCAAAAATAGTGGGAGAATGGGCACCCTCCAAATCCGTTCGACCCCTCCCCTAATACAATTCCCAGGTACGCCACTGGGGGAGGGGGAGGGGAGGGGGCTGACGCCGAAAACCGAAAGTTGGCCCCCCCCCAAACCGGTGGGCTAGATTCGCCAGTGGGTGGAAGTAATGCAGCGAAGTGAATTTCGGCGACGAAAACATTTGTTCTGGACGTGTTTGATGCGTTTATGCATGGAAAGTCGTCTACAAAGAGAGCTCGATCGATTGGTCCTAGTAATTCATTGTATATATAATTGATGGACATGACGTATAACACTACACTCAACACACTGCCTTGAGGCACACCATGGGCTTGCAGAAATCGGTCTGAAAAAGTTCCAGCCACACGCACTTGGAAGTACCGCTGGGATACAAAATTCCTGCGAAAGACCTCAATGGGGCCGCGAATACCAAACTTTCATAGCACCATGTAGTGTTAAACGCACATTCAATGTAAAAATTGTGGATACTGTATGTGTCATAAAAAAACAAACGCGAGTACCTAAGCCTGGTGTCAGAACTTGATCTCGTGTACTACGATGCTTTCTGAAGCCACACCGAATATTGTTCAGCTGAGTCTGATTCATGAAGCTGTTCAGCTCAGTGGACTCTAAAAACCACATGAACATGGAATTCCCTTTTTTTCTTTAAAAAAGCTTACGTAACGCTAATATACAGGACACCGGTCGGTAATGAAGTTAATCATTACTTTCTGTTTGGTTTCAGTATGGAAACAACAACTGCTTCCCACCACGAGGGAATATGCCTGCTTCCCACATGACGCCATAGAGTGACATAAAAATTCCTAGTGTCTTGGAGTATCTATTTGATGCCACTGTCACCATACCAGGTCCTTCAGAAACAGATGAGTGATGAAATCGCAGAATTTAATTAAATCATGGTGTAGGGACTATTCCAAGATAAAACGATGTGGTGCTAGTCATTAATATTCCATTCACATTGCGTTCTATATTTATGAAACTGTGGATTCGCTAATATTCTTGCACCACTTCAAGCGAACTCTTCTGCTACTTCTTTCGGCCTTAGGTAGTGCTGTCCATTTGTGAAGGGCTGACAATACAGTTGGTGCCAACCGTCCAGAAATTCGCTTTATTTGCGCCGGTACTGACGCATTTTTTTGTGGAACGTGGAATTATTTTGTGCTTGTTTACATATCATTTCCAAGATTTACGCTTGGCTTCTGTTATCGCTTGTCTGGCGCATGTCCTTTCTTCTGGAACGTGATAAGATTTTCGGTGGAGCAGTTACGATCAAAAGCACTGAGTGCTCTCTTAAGGACATGACTGGCATCACGGTACATCTCAGGCCACCATGGAACTGGTGTACGCTTAGATGTACCTGAGGAGCGTGAGATATTGTGTTTGGCGCACTGTAGAAGCATTGCAGTAAATTATTCAATAGAGATCATCGGAGCGGTCACTGAACTTCTCCTAAACATCACACTTGAAGGAGTCACACTTAAAGGGTTCTGTACCGTGCACACTTACCTAGGATAAATCTCACCCCATCCATCACTAATTATAATTCAAAAACAAGACTTTCCTGTCTAAAAAAGCGTCCACCATACTTTTAAATACATTCCATCAGCAACTCCCCCACAACATCAGCAGGCAGCCTATTCCATTGATCAACAACCCTTTGACTGAAGACCGGTTGTCGCTTAACTGTACTACACCTCAACTTGTTTAACCTGAATTGATGACCCCTATGTGATACTCTAAACTGAAGAGCATCATTTAAATCGACCTGATCTAACCCTTTAACAATTTTGTACATTTAAATCATGTCCCCCCACCCCTAATCTCCTATACTTGAGTGAGTACATATATAATGTCATAAGCCTTTCTCCATATTCTAAGGTACCTATTCCACTGATGAGTCTAGTGGCTTTGCGCTGCACTCTTCATAGCATATCTATATATTTGTCTAGGTAGGGACTCCATGTTTGTACAGAATATTCAAAGTGGGGTCGCACATATGCTAAGTACAGTTTTTTTTCATGACTTCCTTGCTCTATCTCACACTCCTATTAATGAGTCCCAGCATTCTGAGTGTCATGTTCCTAGCTAAAATACATTGTTTTTTTTCTGCTTTAAGGTCTTTTGAACCCAACAGACCTAAGTCCCTTTCCTCTTCAACAACATCCAGTTGCCTCTCTTCCATTGTATATCAGAGTCTCACCTCCAGACCCCAGATGCATAACCTTACACTTATCATAGTTGAAAGACATCTGCCATTGATCAGCCCACTTTTTTAGGTCCTCCAAGTCTAGTTGAATACTACTAGATTGATCACTACTGTTGGCTACTCCTACCAACTTGATGACATCAGCAGATTTCAACACTACTCCTCAGCCCTACCTCAATGTTATTCACAAAGATGATAAAGAGAAGTGGCCCTAGAACAGGCCCCATACGCTTCATACTTCCCTTTTTGAAAAATTGGTACTACGTTTTCATTTCTCCAATCTTCAGGTACTTCAGAATATTCCACAGACCGCCTGAAAATGCTTTAGCAGTTCCCTAGGGGAACTGCTCAAGCTTTAGTAAACTCTACTAAGATCCTAGCATATATATATAATCTGTCCCAGAAGCTTTATTATTCTGCAACTGCTTATCTACAGCTTCTGTAGTTATTGTAAGATCCTCCAGCCTATCACATGTCATGACATAACCTTCAGTTGTTTCTATTGTACCATAATTATCTTTAGTAAAGACTGACGAGAATTGCTTGCTTGGGGATTCCACTATATCAAAAGCATCAACCGCTACTTCCCCATCTACCTCCAGTGGTCCTACACTACACTTTTTAGCTTAAATTTGTAGAAGCTAAAGAATCTCTGAGCATTACCTGCTGAACATTCTCAAGCTAACTTGATTTCAGCCAGTCTTTTAGATGCCCTAACACACCTCCTAACTTTATTTCTAGCTATTCTATATGATTCGAGGTTTATCTCGGAGTTAGCGTCTTTTAGTTTCTTGAATGCCTGTTTCTTTGACTCCAGTAAATGCTCTACTTCCTTTGTCAGCCATGAAGGGTGCTTAACCCTGGTTAATCTAATTTGTCTATTGGGAATAAACCTATCCTGACAAATGGGTTGTTCACCAATGGAATAGGCTGGCTGGTGATGAGTGGCAAGTTACTAATTGAATGTATTTAAAAATAGCGCATATAAATTATTTAGGTACAATATTTGTTTTGTAATAAGTTGTCCAGCATGAGCGCAACTGGGATGCATGGGGTGGGACTGATTCTAGTAGGCGTCTTAAATCATGCTCATAAGTGGGGGGATTATGCTAGAAACAGATGTACATGGTAGTGGTTTCAGTACCTGCTTCTGGTATGTGATGCTAATGAGACCAGCCATGGCAGTACAACGGGGTCGGTAGCTTCCCTAGAACTATGTAGATATGTTATTTAGGTCCAAGAACCTTATTTTTTTATTCCAAGTAGTGCAGTAAGGGATAGGATTTCGGATAAACGAGGCGGGATTGATGCTGTAACGAAGTTAGTTTCAAACCCCTCTTAATGCAATTGACTCCCAGTGTACATACTCGTCGAGTCCTGGGACTCATCGAGTCTAGCCAGGAATGCCCCGAGCGGAGGCCGCCGCCTGACGCCATGGACCGCAGTGGCGACATGTTGTGATTAAGTCAGTATCCGTTCCCACACGGCGGGCTGACGGCCGGCCGGCCGACACTGTCATTGCGACATGACACAATCGGGTGTCATGTCATGATGACACCAGGGTTACTATTGTACCATGTGGCACAAATAGGGCAGGGGGCTGGTCGGAAGTGCGATGACCGGTCCCTCCCTTCACTGTGTGGTGCAATAGGTACTCTCGACCAATGGCAGTCCGCCAGGCCGGCCGGTGCCCCGTGGTCGCGCGCGCGGCTGACCCCCGGACAGTCAGTCGTCACGAAGGAGTCGACGAGTCCGGACGTGGGCAGGAGACAGAGGTGAGGGAAGGGTGGAGGTTGAGTGGCAACCTGTCGCTGTTGGATTGGAGAGGCTATTGCAACCGTTGCTCAAGTGTATGCCGTATTGGTTTATAATCAGTCCGATCAATTTAAGGGCAGTTACGGCTGGTGCTCTTCGAGAAGCTATCGAATTTGAGAAGCTACTGAATCTGGAACGAGCTATCGCAGAGCGAGGGAAATTCTAGACTATCACTGCCAGGCAAACTGAGACTTGCCTACAATGCTGATAGAGTCTCATATTATGCTGATAAATGGGGAATTATGCTAGTAATTGGTGTACATGACAGGAGATTCAGAAACTTCCTTAGGGTATGTAATGCTAATAGGACTCGCCATAGGAACACAATGTGGTCGGTAGTTTCTGCATAACTTAGAATTTAGCATCGATTATTGGATTTAGTGCATTTTTATTTGTATTTGTGTCTGTCTTCTAGTATCCTCCTCTGATGGACTTAACCTAGATAGGCTCCTATGGCTCCTAAATATGTATGTCTGCATGAACCACGGAGTACAGAAGTCAGTAGTGCATCACGGCGTACCGAGCTCACAGGTAACGCACGATAAAAGTATGGGTATTTTACACCGAATGGTCATTTGGGTATTATAAAAGCATTGGATACGCATTATGCCAGTTATTAAGGTAATGCAAAATAAGCTATATTAAGCCGCTCCAGTACCTGAAAATCCAGCAGAACACCACCTCCCCGACGGCGCACACCGAAGTATCATTGGGAAATGTCATCAGGCATGACTGCTGCGTGCATGATCCGCCCACCACATCCTGATTAACTTACCTGGTCGCCACAGACCGCAACGTGGAATTCATACCAGACTCTCATTCAGCCCAGAACGACGGCTGAGTGTGACGACAGTGGCGAGATCGATGGCAGACTTGAAGCCATGTCACCGGTGTATGTTGTCCAGCGTGTGGCTTTAACGCCCATACAGCCGGCCAGTCCGTGTCCGTCAGACGTTCATTTATCCACCCAGTATGTACCGGTACCAGCCGGCATGCATCGATATGTACCGGTACAAGCCGGCATGTACCGGTACCAGCCGGTATGCATCGATATGCACATACATGCGCACTAGTACCAGCTGCTGTACCCACCCAGTCCGTGGCTGCGGTTACTCAAACTCATGCACCATCCAGTCGGTGGCGGTGATCACCAATGTACCCACCCAGTGATGGTGACCGTTCATCACCTACCCAGTCGGTGGCGATGGTCGTCCATTACCCACCCAGTCGGTGGCGATGGTCGTCCATTGCCCACCCAGTCGGTGGCGACGACCGTCCATTACCCGCCCAGTCGGTGGCGATGGTCGTCCATTACCCACCCAGTCGGTGGCGATGGTCGTCCATTACCCACCCAGTCGGTGGCGATGACCGTCCATTACCCACCCAGTCCGTGACGGTGGTTGTTCATGGGTGGCTGACAGCTCCAGCAGCGGCTGGTCGGGTCGTAGCACTCGACCGTGTTGAGCGTCTTGAGACCCTCGCGGCCGCCCACCACGTACAGCCGCTCGTCGATGATGGCCACGCCGAACTGCAGTCGCCGTGACGTCATGAAGCCGCACTGCTGCCACCGGTCGGCTCGCAGGCAGTACGACTCGATGATGGTAGAGCCTGCGGCAGCGCTCAGCGCGCTCAGTGATGGCCGCTGTTAAACGCGGGTGCAATGCAACCAGGCCTGGAACCTGCACATGTCGCGTTCCCATTTCGCGATTAATGAACCACGCAGACAAGTTTTTATGGCTTGGACACTAGGTGAAGCAAAATATCGCCATCGAATTCCCCGCAATGTCTGTCAACTGACTTCGTCGAAACATTCACCTGCACTTAAGAACTAAAGCACATATAAGTACACCCCGAACTGCTGAAGCGGGCCAGTCGCCATAGGCGACACCAGGGTGGTTTGGTAAGGGCTGAGTAGTGAGATAACGTTCGGCTTAATTAGGGCCCACATTTCACGTGCAGAATGAAAACGCCGTGCTGCAGTCACGGACCGACTTCATTATCAAGTAGCTGAAAATATAATACGAGTCGAGCCTAAATAAACAGGTAGGGCACGGACATTTTGTAAAGTCCGACATTATACAACCAATGGTGCACTTACATCGAATTGTAATACCCTTTGTACCCATCGCGACTGCAAGTTAAAAGGGGTTCCCTATTCTACATGTCACCAAAGTAACGCTTGCAGGATTTATCCTGAGGGTCCGCTGAGAGTTGTCTGGGAGATGCTGGGTCCGAAGTCGTGACTCCGATACCGCTACCGCCGCAGGGTAGGTTGGGTCATTTGACCACCAAGCGACACAACATGACACTGCACTACTAAGGTAGCTCGTCATTTACCTTTAACAACATTTAGGTTATTTCAGTAACAGATAGACGATCTGAAGAACACGGAAGTTGCAAAATTAACGTAGCAGTGTAGCAATGGTACGTGGCGTAACACTACTACTGTTAGTAATGTTAACAACAATGTACCATCTGTTTGCACCGATGTGGCGTGCAGTAACAACGCCTATCGGTTTTGGCTCATTTTGGAATCCACTGCGAACATAAGCTCCAAATCATATTTCATTGTGTTCTTGGTTTGAATGTCATCCTCCCAACAAAAATTGAATCCGAAAATCCTACCGATAGTCGAGATGAGCACCTTCTTTCGAGATGGCAATTGGCCAGACATGACCGGCCGTCCCAGCTGTTCTGGCTGTCCCATTGACTCGGCTCTGCCGTCGCTGGTAACGGCGCGCGCGGCTCCCGCTAAAGTGGCCTCATCCTGTCCGAACAGGCACCAATATACGCCTACTAATGGCCATCTGGACGGCTACCTGTGGCCTCGGCAACAGGACACTGTCTACTACTGAGACGACACGCGTCACTAGTGAGGCCTGATTCACTGCCGAAACACGCCACCGACTCGAGCAGTGTGGTTAACATGGTGGTGATGCAATGGCCTCAGCAGCGTGGCACCGACTCGAACAGTGTGATCAACATGGTGGTGATGAATGGCATCAGTAGCGTGGCACCGACTCGAATAGTGTGGTCAACATGGTGGTGATGAATGGCATCAGTAGCGTGGCACCGACTCGAATAGTGTGGTCAACATGGTGGTGATGAATGGCATCAGTAGCGTGGCACCGACTCGAATAGTGTGGTCAACATGGTGGTGATGAATGGCATCAGTAGCGTGGCACCGACTCGAATAGAGTGGTCAACATGGTGGTGATGAATGGCATCAGTAGCGTGGCACCGACTCGAATAGTGTGGTCAACATGGTGGTGATGAATGGCATCAGTAGCGTGGCACCGACTCGAGCAGTGTGGTCAACATGGTGGTGATGTGTAATGGCCTCAGCAGCGCGGCACAGACTCGAACAGTGTGATCAACATGGTGGTGATGTAATGGCCTCAGCAGCACGCACCAATGCATTCAGCTGGTCATCGATTTCAAAAATGCAATGCTGATGCGGTCCACTGTCAGTATTGCACTAATGTATCCAACAGATAATCGGCCTAAATGTGTGGTGCTTATGCAATTATTTTATCAGAATGGCACGGAGGTATCCGACAGGCCACTGACTTCAGCAGCGTGAAGTCGCGGAGGGCGTACCGGTGATCGGCATGACTTGCCAACAGTTTCTCGAGTGTATCAGTGACCTACGCACCATTGCATTGATCCCTGGTCAACCATGGCGGACGAGGACGGTGACACACGGACATTCGGTGAGCTCGACTGACCTTTCTCACGGTCCATGCCCCCGATGGCGAACAATGTGCCGACGGTCGCCTTGCGCGGTCGGATGCGGTCAGCATCCAGAGAGAAGCGCCGCTCCGGCAGCAGGTGGAAGCTCTGAGATTCCAGCATCAGCGAGAGGCAAGTGCGGTCGCGCGAGAACACCGGACTGCACTGTATCCGGTCCACCACAAACTGCCGACATCACACCGCACTGTATCCGTCCATCACACACTGTCGACATGATATCACTGCATTGGATCCAGTCCACCACAAATTACCGAGTTAGTTAGTTATTTGGGTCTCAGGGTGCTTCGACCGACCACAAACTACCAACATGATCAAACCGCATTGTATCGGGTCCACCACATACTGTCGACATTACACCGCACTGGGCCTGGTCCAACACAAACGGTCGACATGCTCGCACTGCACTGGATCTGGTCAACCACAAACACGCCAGACAAAGCTGGATCCTGTCTAGCACAATCACACCGGTATCCACAGCACTGGTCACGATCGAGCCAGAATAATTATTCTGCGACAGCACAAAACATCGAAAGCCGCCAACATCATATACCGTTATTATGCACACAACAAAGTGCACGCGCTGGAGGTCGACGGGAAGTGCAGAAATGTCCAAGAATAGCTGAAACACCACGTTGCTCAAGCAGGCACCGATATCTATTGTGCTCGGTCAATTCTGCAGAGTCAAGGAGCTGTGACAAGCAAGCACGGAGCAGCCTAGCTGGTAGCGGATCCAGCATGTCGAAACGTTATAAACTGGACCGGCAGTAGATAGGGTGGTGGGTGACTGACCTGAGGGCTGACCAGTGGCAGCCTGACCAGAGGCATCAGCTTGGTGAGATGTGCTCGTCTGGTCTTAAGGTCGTGGTTCAGCCAGATGCTGAGAGCCTGTCAATACACACGGACAGGATTAGCAACTATGCAGCACAGCACAGTGTGAGGATGGTGGCTGTGGGACTCAAGAAAACGACCAGAACATAACAATACGGTGCCAAGCATTGCAAAATAGAAAACCTTGACCAAACCACTGCTGTCACTTGCAGATTTTCACAGTGCAGCCCAGCAACCGATGTATCCTTAAACCTCGACCCCAACAACAACCTCCATCCTCACACGAACCGCAGCAATAGAGTCCTGGACTCTTAAACCGTTCGCGGAGGAACGCAGATTCGAGTCCGAAACCACGCTTGAGATTCTCGATTAAACTGGACTGGGAAGCAAGCACGGAGGTTTCCGACTGCCTGATCTAGGTTCGTGCATTAACCAGTCTTTCCGGTCATATTCTCACATCCCGTCTCGGGGGGGGAGTGATACAAACCCCCCTCTAATCTCCAAACTAAGTGTCACACGAAAACGAAAGAGGTATCATCGGAAAGCGCTCGAGGAGCTGGGCCAGACACCACCCCAATAATTGTATTCGCCCAAAACAGGACGTCACTAGGGGGCCTAGGGTTTCATGACTTACATCATGTTTTTGGCTCTGGGGAGTTCATTTTGGGGGAGATTTGAAAAAATGGTATCAGGAAAGGAAGGCGAAATCGACCACGGCCATACAATTTTTGCCCACCCAAATTTTGTTATTTCAACATTTTGATTTTTCAATTTTCTGTAATTTTTTTTTTATAACGGCTAGAGCGGACCGAAAAACGTTCGAAGTCAACTTGCTCCCATAAAAAAATGCTTATTTTAGCCAGAATCCCCGATTTTAGCTTTAATGGCCAAATATGCAAAACTAATAAGTAGTGAAAAACGGGGAAACAAATAACAATTCCTCTGGTATGTTTTGTTTCGTCCCTAAAGATAAGCAAACGCTGAAAGTTTCATTAAAATATCTTTATATGTTAAAGCGTGACGACTGGTTGAACATGTTTGGAGGTGACCTCACTTGACCTTGGCTAACTCGTTGACCCTAGATGACCTGACCTCAACATTTCGACACAACATGCCAAATCGATGTGGGAAAAGGTATGCCAAAATTCGGCGCGCTCCTGCGCGCCGTTCATTCACAATCTGCGGAAAACTTTCGGGGGGCGTCTATCTACCCCCGCCCCCCCCGAGACGGCGCGGGTTAACGACATACTCAACTTCTCGATTGTCCAGCTAAGCTTAAAACATAAAACTGGTGCTGGGTAAAGCGTGGATGGAGCCAACTTGGCGTAGCACTCACCACGTCCACGTAGAACCACCATAACACGCACTGAGGTTAACATGAAAAGTGCCTTTTTCTATATCAACTTCAACCCAATTTTGATTAGCATTAACGTGGCGTAGAAAAACCTGATGTTCGTACGACTACGAGCCAATATTTCACATAGCTAGTAAAAAGTTACTCCTCTATATAATTACAAAACCATACTCCCTAACCGTCGTAGTGCGGGGTGGTTATCTTGACCCCGCACTCTCTCCTCGAACGTTTTTTTTATGAGTTAACTCCTGGACCGTTCACGATATTACTGCGAAGCTTCGCAAACCTTCCGAGAATTGACGAACGCACGTTGTGGAACACAAAATCAGTCCTAGTTTCTTAAGATGTCAGATAGAGGACGAGTCAGTCAGGTCACGACTTCGTCTCAATACGGCTGTTCGATACACAATGAAACAATTTGCAAGCATGGGCCATGCAGGAAATAATCAAAAGTTAAATATGGATGCATAGACAAATGATAGAAGAAAATTCCAAACATAGAAAATGTTGCTTCATGTCGGGTAACTATGCCCAATGAAGGAGCAAACTAAAGCGTTCGGTGTATGAATTTGTGGTCAATACTTCTTTCTCCCTAAAGCCGTAATATATGTGGTGGCAAATTGCGTTCTCTAAATCTATTAAAAGCATCATGTCAATATCTAGTCAGGCCATTGAGCTAGGATCTGAAATTTCTCGAGGGTGCGTGCATTGTTAGCGTTCTGGGGGATAAAATACTGACTAATACGACGGAAGAATTGGTTGAAACAGAATAATTTTGCACGGTGACTATATTTGCGACTGGGGTCCCCAGATTCAATATGAATATATTTTTCAGGTTTGGGAAAATGTTCAAATCCCCACACAAACAATACTTCAAATCCCCACATCACTGATGATAACATATCACGAACGTTGGTCGGTTATTGGTTTTACGACACGTCGACCGTTGAGTCATGTAGCGTCGCCAATCTCTCACGCCGATTGGTCGCGGGCGAAGAGTAGCGACAGGTGAGACTCGAACCCACAACCTTTCGATTGTGAGACGAGCATCTTACCCCTAGACCACTCGTCCCCACATATCACGAACGTGAATATGGTTATCTTCCTGGATAGCGGATATCAAGCAATGCACAACTGATTATATTTCAACAATCGCGTGCCACTAGGTCACTGACCCAAAAAATCCTCTGACTAACCATAGCAACAGATTCCACGTGGACCACAAACACTTTAAATAATGCTTTGCATGCCTCTGCACGAGATTAAACTAGCTAGTATTAAGAAGACTTGATCAGAATGCCATAATCAGTGGATCAGCCTCTTCAGGACTGTGGAAGGGAATATATATTGCAATCAGTCCAAATTATATTCGCAGCTCTACGCCATATGCTCAATGTTTGCCAAAAGTAGTACATTCAAAGTCCAACAGCTTCCGCAAATAATACAAACCACAGGAACTTTATTTATTTATATGGATTCTGCTTTATATTCTACTCCTTCAACACAAACTCAAGATGAATGCACAGTATTTCATGCAATCCTTGGCTGGCGCTGATGAGTCCATTTCAGACAACGTTCAACGCTTAACAGGAGGGGCACAAGGATAGATTGCTACACACAGTGCCACTTTGGCCACCAGTTTTCACCACGCGTTACAGACTTACGTAGAATATGACCTCCTCCAAGGGAATATTCAAGTCGTCCATTGCCAACAGGGTAGCCACCTCCTCCGGTGGCAAGTCTAGAAACTCGTTGTTTCTGATGACACCGACGAAGTGGTCCTGCATCGCAAGGCATTGTCAACAGTGTGGCCAATTCATTTTCGGTTGGGCGTCAGATCACAGGGAAATAATCTTCCGTGTTTGTCGTTAAAAAAATGCGAAGTGGTGTAAATATATAACGAAACAATTCAGCTAGGATGCAAAAATGTTTCCAGTCATGTACCGTTTCCCACCAAAATTTCAGAACTTGGTCACATTAAATAGCGAAAATAGTTAAATTAAGGTACTGAGAGATGGCAGTGCAGGACTCACACTAGCAGTCATTTGAGGCCGATGCTGGAGCTGACAGATGGCAGTGCAGGACGTACACGAGCAGTTATTTGAGGCCAATGACGATAGCAATCGTGCCAAAAAAAAACACTGAAGCTCTGCATTCCCGTCAATTACGGATTCAATGCAATTTACGGCGCAGCCAGCAGTGTTGAGTGCTGGCAGGGGCGGAAGCAGGGGGTACTGGGGGTATGTGTCCCGAATGGAAGGGTGGCGCTACTCTGGCTAGCAGAAGGCGCCATCCGGGAATTGTAACAGAGTTTCCGTAAAATTGCACTTTTGACTGTCCCGCAACTGTAAATGATGTGACCCCGTAAGCCAGCCGACCGTAAATGTAACGTAAATGTATGCCGTAAATGTACCGCCTCCCGAGCCTGAGCTGGCTGGCGGCTCGCTGCCGGTCCGTGCCGCGGCAATGACCGGACGTAGGGTCGAAAGTCCAACTCTCGGCAGGCGCCGTCGCCGCAGCTGAGCCAGCGTTTTCGGGGCTGGGCCGAGGCCGACGCCCGGCAACCGTGACGTGGCTTTCATCAGCCGATCACGGCTAGACCTCACGACCTAACCCCAAGGCAGTCGTCTCTGAGTAGCCAGGCGACGCGGGTCTGTAACGCTGGCGGTCGCGCGTTCTGAATTAATAACAGATTTCGGCCTTAAAATTCAACGCTAGGAAATATCACGGTTGTTCGTCGGTGTGGAACATTTTTAAGTACGAGTTTTCTGGCGTTTGACTGTTGCCGTCTATTCGCTGCTGCACAATACAAATAGTGCAGAGAACTTTATAACTTTACTACCGGGTGATGCGGACGCGAGATCCTACTAGACTATCACGTAACCGATATCGGAACTTTCCTACAAGTGGTGACCGCGACCCGGATTTTCTACGACTTTCTACGACTTTCTACAAGTGCGCCTAGACAACAGATCAACCAACACCAACGTAGACCATCAACACGCCGTTCAGCACGGAGGGGCAAGGGAATCGACTTCTGCATCAATAAGTAAGTCCGAGCAAAATTCAACATCCTTCCAAAATACCACCTCCGATTTTCGACCACGAATAGAACTGTTTTAAAATTGCATAATTGTGCTGCATACCTGTTGTGCACTGAATACTGTGTGTGTGAACTATTGTGTGAACTTCGAGCCGAATTTGAAACATATAATTATCCACAAAGAGAACGAATAATTTAGAGAAAAAAAATAGAGAGACAACGTAACGTAATTAAACATGACTTAAATTACCTTTGATAGACTTGCGGATAGTTTCAACAAAATTCGCCTGGAGATGAGAGCACAGGGAATGATCCAGAACGTCAAACCCTTTTCTGGAGACAGTAATAATAAGCTATGCGAGTGGCTACGTCAATTGGAACGTATAAATTTCAGCATGGATGACGAACAGATGCAGATAATTTGCATCAAAACGCTTTCTGGACCTGCAGCCGAGTTCATGCAACGCGAGTTCCTTCAGCAACCACACATCACGTGGGCAGAAATCAAACGAGTTATGCGAGAGAGATACTCTGACCTTTCGGATCAAAAATGTTCCCAAGAAAGTTTGCGAAAGATGAAACAAAATCGTGGTGAGCTCGTTCAGAATTTTGGGGAGAGGTTACTCGCTCTGGCACGTGAAGCATACACGGACTTGGAAAATCCCACAACGCAGGACATTCTGATAGACATATTTAATAGAGGCGTCCCAAGTAGCTCATTGGCAAACAAATTATACAGACAGCGGTTCCGTACTCTCGAATAAGCCGTCCAATTTGCAGTAAAAACAAAAGGTGGACAAAGTTATTCAGGTCTGTAGACGGGTACAGAATGACGAACCGATGGAGATTGACTTGAGTAATCTGGACAAAGGAGAGGACAGAATAGACAAAATAGAGAAACTAGTGCTGGCAATAGGCCAAAGTGGAAAAAATTTGCAACAAGAAAACCAGAAACTGAGAAACCACAAACGGAGACTCATCCTCAGCCTGCACCCAGAATATTTCAGCCATCGCATCAACGTTACCCCCCACCGCCACGAGCCTATCCCTCAAGGCCCCACTATGGATCCCCTCAGCCACGACCCCCTATGGGCCCCAGAATGTGGAGAGCACCACCCAGCACCGCCCAGCATCCAGCTTACCGCTGGACTTCAGATGGCAGACCCATCTGTGTAAGGTGCGAACAAAAATTGTCATCTCGGAAGGCAGTGCCGCTCTCAACCCATCAGCCAGTAGGAAAACTGACGAGCTCTGTCACGACTGACCACCGCGATAGGGCTATAAAAATTCAGAAAGAGGAAACAAAGAGAAAAGGGAGGAAGAATGTCAGGAAAAAGCGAGAACCCGAAAAACATAAACAAAAACTGCCCAGTGTCCAACAAGTTCGCATCAAGGCGAACACACCCATGGTTTGGCTTGATATAGGCAACCAAAAAGCATATGCGCTCGTCGACACTGGAGCTGATATATCATTTATTTCGAAAAAATTATTTGACAAAATCGCTGAGAAAAACATATAAATTTCTCAGAGGACCGACGAGATTGCATACCACTGATATCCGCCAGTGGCCATCGCCTGAAAAAACATAGGAGTCGGAACCTTCATGGTTGAGATGAGCGAGTTCCGAAAACCGTTCGAATTTCAAATTGTGGAGGACCTGAAACAGGAATGCATGTTGGGAAATGATTTTTTGACGAAGTTTGGAGCGAAATTAGATTTTGAGAAGAAAGCCCTCTGCATCGAAGGAAACATGATTCCAATGAGACCACAAAAACAGACCAGTGCGCAGACAGTTAGTTAGTTATTTGGGTTTTCGGGCGCTTCGACTACTATGGCCATATTGCGCCCATCGCAGACAAGCTCACTCGTCCGAGTCAAGGGAAGAATCCACATTCCCACCAACACTGTTGTGGAATGTCCAGCCTACATTAACCGTGTCCAACTAGTCGATCAAAATTGTCATGTACGCTCGCTGGATAATATGCCGCTGATATCTGAGGAACCTGGCTTGTTCAAAGCAAAAGTAATAGCGAAACCTGATCAACATAAACGTGTACCAGTTCGAATTGTCAATACCACTACTCGATATTTATCTTTGTACCCAGAGAAGGTAATCGCATTCGCTGAGACTATAGACGATTCTGACATAGAAAACCTGATTGATATGACCCAGGACATTGAACTGACGCCGCCGAACCCGCTCTGACCCGCTCGATCAAGCCAAACTGGCTCACCTGACTGGTGCCGACAAAGACAGACAAGAACAGCTGTTACGTGCTAACACTGACATATTTTCCGAGACTGACGCAGAACTTGGAACGACTGATGTCATCAAGATGGACATTGACACTGGAGATAACCGACCGATCCGACAGGCTCCTTACAAAACGCTATTCTCTCATTCTCTCTTATTCTCTCAGCGAAAATACGTAGAAGAACAAATTAAAGTAAAGCTAGAAGCAGGAATCATTGAAGAATCAGACAGCCTGTAGCAATCACGCATTAGGTATTGTAGCAATCAAGCATTGCACCACACTTCCCAACCAGCCCACGGACATGCATTTCGTCATCCCCTCCACACGCCCTGCGCGCCCGCAGCCGCCACTGGGCTCCGCTCGGCAATAATATACGCCGACAGCTCACATAAATAAACGCACACCGAGCTCCGCTCGGCAAATGCAATTACGCAGTGAGTCACGCGCCCGCCCGGCAGTGATTCACACTCACGCGCGTTGCACGTGTACTTCCGTCCCCGGCAAAGGTCAGCGCGTGCAGGTTTTTTCCATTAGTATATATACACACGTGAATAAAAACCCCGGAACAGGACCCTCGAGGGGGCAGACCATCACGAGACGCCGAGCTGCTAACATCGCTCCCGCCGAACACCTGGTGACTACCACTGCGTGACCTGTCGTGGCGTGGGGACGGACTGAGTGTCGATCGAACTGAGAGCCGGGTTGGATAAGTCGTGGTTATCTTTCGTGTGCCTGTGCGCGTCAATATCAACGTGGTCCTGGACTATCACGACGTGTTTCGAGGCCAGAGCATCCGATGCACAGACGCGGTCAACAGCAGCAGTATACATCTTCTTCGACGCCTGACGCACGGCCCGAAATAACACGACTGTCACAGTGGTGCCGAGACCCGCAGGCAGTTCTCGCCCAGGCTCAACAACCGCAACGAGGACTGCACATCGGCCTCTCCGTCCCCATCGAGCCAAGCGCCAAGGCAGGTCAGTGGGTATCGGCTACAAACATAGACTACATAACCCACGGTAGTTGTACCTGCTGGGACCTCCTCATCCCAGTAGCTGAACTCCGAACCGCCTACTCGGAAGTTGAAGACAGCCTCTGCAGCTACCACAGGTCATACTGGACCAACCTCCGACGAGACGGCCACTTCTGCCGCTGCCATACGAATACGGCGTATAAGTACTGTTTTGAGTGCGGCTACTGCCACCTTTGCGGTTGTGACTTAACCACTACATCCACCTTCCGCTTCCATCGCTGTACCTGTCCCCCCTGCCTTCATCGGTGCTGCGGTTTTAATTCAGCGACCCCGGACGAATACCCACTCCTAATCCTCCTGCACGACAAAGAACTGATCGAAGACTGTTGCCTGGAAGGACCCCCAAGACTCATCCGACCAGAAGACCAGATACTCCCGCCATACTCTGCACGACCAGACGTCGCTTCGTTTACAGCATCAACGATCCCGAACGACTTCGACTTCTCGGAAATCACCATCGCAGAGTCCATCAGTGTCAACGGCGTCGCACAATTCGACACGAGCGGACGTTCGAGCGTCTGACGCTGTCGTCTGCATTCGTCTCCTTACCGGTTGGTACCACGTATAACGTAAAATACCCAGCTGTTCCCGACTGTTTTAAAATTCGTTGTTGATTATTTGCTGATTACTTTAACCTGTTAACGTACAAGACTGTTCAACATGGCTCACGAAACTGCTCCTGATGACCAACATTACTCAACGCTTACAATGGATTCCAACGTGTGCACTATGGGAGATGACATTGCGATGGCTCCTTTCCTAACCGATGTGCTAAGTCAAAGCAAGAGATTCGATGGCCAGAACTCTGATGGATTACGTCCATGGATCGACACTGTGGACGAGGTTTATAGATGTAGTGGTGGAAATGAAAAAATTACTCTCTTAATTGCTGGACGACTTCTGATCGGTGCCGCCAAACGTCAGTACATTCGAATTGTGGACAACGGGCCACGCCCCCAGTCATGGAACGTACTAAAACGAGAGATGACCGAAAGGTTTGCCGGTATGCACGACCTCAGAACGGTGCAAGAACAACTTAAAAGGGTCAAACAAACAAAAAATGAAACCTTGGAACAGTACGGCGAGAGGATCAACCTTCTCGCTCACAAATTATACTCGAGTACGGAAATCGACTTGCCCCCCATTCAAGCTCAACTTTCTGGGAACTTCATTGACGGCCTGTATGACAGACGCATGCAGGTCTCGCTAATACGCAAACATCCCGCTATCCTTGAACAAGCCGTAACCGCAGCCGAAAAGGAGCGCAATCTGCAATACCTAGTAGACCTACACACCAAAGACCATGAGCCAATGGATATTAGCGCCATTGCCACGCATGTTACCGACCACCTCTCCGGACGGATCTCCCAGCTGACAGATGTTGTAACAAACTTAGCCTCACGAGTAGATCAGGTAAGTCATGCCCCTCAGCAGCAATCACAACAGCCACAGGTGAGATCACAGCAGCAAACTCAGTACCAGAGGCACCCCAAGGAACCAACCCCGGAATTTACACCGCCCCATGTGTACCAGCCACGACCACCCAGGCAGTATGTTCCGCCGCAGAATGATCGCTACCAGAACCCCCAGAGAACTCTCACAGCACCGAACCCCCCCCCCCCGAAATGCGTACCGATGGATGGCAGAAGGCAGACCCATTTGCAACTATTGCAATTTCCCCGGACACATCCAGCGCATGTGTCGAAGAAGGGCTTATGAGATGTCTCATCCCCAGCCTCCGCAGCCGTCGGGAAACTAGAGAGGCCTCACACCGACTCACCAAACGTGTCCGAACAACACAACCAGCTTCCGTCTGCCAGGTAAGTGAAAATTGCCCCTTTGTCGACATTTGTATAGGCTCTCAACCATTTAGATCACTTCTTGATACTGGTGCTCAATCCCCTCTTGTTGACGAACATTTCCTGACCCTGTTCGATCCCAACCTAGTAAAACCGATCGAAGAAAAGAAAAACATATCACTCATCTCTGCCTCGGGTCATAAGTTGCCCATATCAAAATGTGTGAAAATACGCATTACTCTGGGAAAAGTACGAATGTATCATGATTTCTTTGTGATACCCAATTTCGGTCGTGACATGCTCCTCGGAGTAGATTTTCTAACAGCACGGAAAGCTCAGTCAGATTTTGAAAACCAGACGCTCACTATTGGAAAGACTGTGCACCCGCTCAAAACGAAACCAGAACTGAAGCAGACCGAAGTATTCCTGGTCAGACTGTCTGATGATATCCAAGTCTTCCCCCGCTCAGATATCCAAGTCAAATGTCATGTAGCAAAGCAGAAGACCCCAGGATAAAACTTTGTGGTATCCCAGTTGGCCACCTCCCCTTGTTTTGAAGACGAACCTGGAGTGCTACTGCCCAATGCCGTGGTGAAAATGTCCCCAAATAAGAACATCCCATGGGCCATTGTCAACGAGACGGGTCGTTTCTTGCATTTTAGAAAGGGTCAAGTGATAGGTGTTGCATCCAAAGTATCGGAAAGCGACTTCGAAGTAAAAGCCGATATTTCGTCGGTCTCCCAGCCAGCGGACATGCCATATTCACCTGAGGACAAATTGAGTGCATTTAATTTGGATCACATTCCCGAACTTCAAAGGAAGCAAATGAGCGAAACCCTCTCCAAAAACCTTGATGTTTTCGTGCAAAAAGACATAAAACTGACAATGACCGATGCAACGGAGATGAGAATCAACACTCAGGGCCATCAGCCAATTAGACAAAACCGTACCGTCTGCCTTTGGCACACCGCCAAATATTGGATGACCAAATTCAGGAAATGTTGGACGCTGGAATTATACACAGAAGTAACTCCCCTTGGTTATCTCTAGTCACTGTAGTTCCTAAAAAGGACAAAACGTATCGTGTGTGTTTGCATTTCAGGAAATTAAATGCTGTCACTATTGTGCCTGCGCCCAGCATTCCAGCTGCGGACGACATTTTATTATCCCTAGGAAAATCGAAGTTTCGGAGCAGCTTAAACCCGAAAGCAGGATTCTGGCAAATACCCATTGCAGAAGAAGGCCGAGAAAAGACCGCCTTTGGAACCGATGCAGGCATATTTGAACACAATAGAATGTGCTTTGGCTTGTCTGGCAGCCCAGTTGTTTTCCAAAACCTGATGAACGCTGTTCTTGGTGATGTTCGACCGTTTGCCCTGGCGTTCATTGACGATATCATTGTCTTCAGTAACACTTTTGAGGAACATGTGAAGCATTTAGAAATAGTGTTTGACCGATTGCGAAAAGCGAATCTTAAGTTGAAAATGTCAAAATGTGACTTCTTACGTGAAAAACTGAATTACCTAGGACATGTTGTTTCCAACGAAGGAATATCAGTAAATCCAGAGAAAGTCCAAGTTGTACAATCAATGCCAGCTCCGACTACGGTCCGTCAGGTCAGAAGCTTTCTAGGCATGGCTTCCTATTACCGAAAGTACGTTCCCGAATTCAGCAAAATTGCAAGACCCCTAACGGCCATGACAAAGAAAAATGCTAAATGTAAATGGACCCCCGAAGCGCAACAGGCTTTTGACACGTTGAAGAACAGTTTAGTCACAGCCCCAGTGTTAGCTTTTCCGGACATCTCAAGCCTTTCAAGTTATATACTGACGCGTCACAATACGCCCTAGGCGCTGTGCTTACACAAGAACAGGAAGGTCAGGACCGAGTCATACAGTATGTGTCGCACCAATTATCAGATGCACAACAAAAATGGCCGACCATCGAGCGCGAGGCTTACGCGATTATTTACAGCTTAGGTAAACTCCGCCACATTGTAGTAGGAACACAGCTGACCGTGTACACAGATCACAAGCCGTTGAAACACCTATTCACAAGTGAAATGAAAAATCCGCGCATACAACGTTGGGCTATCATGTTAGGCGAATACGGATACAAAATAGAATACATTTCGGGACCCCAAAACTACACTGCCGATGTGATGTCACGCCTAGCGAACACGCCGATAGCCGGAGACCTAGCAGACAATGAACACTTAGATTGGAAAGGCCCCGATGAGGAAGTTAACTTAGTTGACAACGCATACCAGTCGGAATCCGATTCCGAAGGTGAAGAGATGATGCCCGTCCAGACGAACAACACAAACCCCGCTTTGCCTAGCCTGCCCGACCTTAAACAGGCACAATTAGCAGATGAAGAATTGGAGACCATTAGATTGGAATTGAACAAAGAAAATTCTCAATTTATGGCAAGATACTGTATAGAAGATGAATTACTATACCATTTAGAAAAAGGTACAAAAACGCGCCCGCAAACTCGAATGCAACTGATGCTACCCCTTCCCTTCAGGAAACCAGTGTTGGAGTGCATGCACGATGGCTTTTTCGGAGGACATTTGGGAATTGAGAAAACCATAGACAAAGTAGCAAAGTCATATTATTGGATAACCATGCTAAAAGACGTGAAGCAGTACGTACAGACGTGTGAAACATGTAACAGGAGAAAACTCAGGAAAGAAAGACGTCCCATGCAAGACATGCCGATGCCGCGATACCCAATTGACATAATTGGTATCGACACCTGTGGCCCATTTCCTATTTCGGACAGCGGTAACCGTTACGTCTGCACGATTGTGGACCACTTCAGTGGATGGCCAGAAGCTTGGGCTATACCAGACAAAACCGCGGAAACAATTGCTAAATTAAACTTTAAGGAATTCCTGCCCAGACACGGTTGTCCCAATATGCTACTCAGTAACCAGGGCACAGAATATTGCAACGCTATTATGGATTTAGTGTGCAAGGAATTGGGAGTAACGAAACTCCGTACATCAAGTTACCACGCACAAAGTAATGGTTTAACCGAGCGTTTTCATAAGACTTTGAACGAAATGATCTCCAAACAAATTAGCGAAAATCAAAGTCAATGGGATCAAGTGCTGGACCCTTGCTTAGCCGCCTATCGAGTAAGCAAGAACGAAACCACAAACCATTCTCCTTTTGTTATCATGTACGGAAGAGATGCCCGAGTTCCGATCGATACCTTCCTACAACCTCGTGTCGTTACGCAGGAGAGGATTACGTTGCCCAAACATTTGAATTTTTGCACAACGCCTTCCAGGACGTAGTTCAAAATCGTCAGCAGTCCCGAGATCACAACAAAGCGTTAAATGACCGGAATGCTCACGCGTCTTCTTTCAAGCCGGGAGACCCAACCTATTACCACGACCCCTCAGTCAAACCAGGGGAGTCGACAAAATTTACATTGTTCTGGAAGCCCTATTTTAGAATCGTCTCAAAAATAGGAAACGAAAATTATGTGATCAAAAACATGATGAATGGAAAAACCAAGTTGTACATTCAGAGAACCTGACACCCCGCGACATTGATGACATATGGAACAGAACATATGAGTCCGTACGACGACCGATTCAGGTGAGTACGAGACGGGAGGAGGAGCCGCTTCGCCACCAGCCCCTACGCGCAGCTAAGCTCCCCCTTAGTGATCGCCTCTGGTATGACCAGCGTCAGTTACCATGCGAGGATACACAGTCCAAGGCGGCCGGATACGGATATGGTTACAGAACCACGGAACAGGGATATGGCGAAATCCCACCATTCCCTGCGGACCCTTCGAATGTTGATTTGCCTCTAGCTAATGACCCATCACTGTTAACGGACAGAGAAGGGAGTTCGAGACAAACACAACCGAACAGTGAGTATTTTCACACGCAACCGACTCACCGTTACGATTTACGTTCACGGAAGCTACTAACGGATTGTGCACACCGGAACGAAGGGTTACGGCTTGGTCAGTTTATGGACTTTCCAGCCAACGAACGGAAACGTAAGATTGAACCGGAGAAGGAACCGGAGAAGGAAGAAGTGCAGAAACAGGAGAAACGACCTCGCCTACAGTCCGAATCCCGATGTTTATCCCCAGAGGTGAACATCGCGAATGTGCAAACATTCGCAAATAATGGTTGTTCCCAGAGTAGAACGCCATCGGATCTGTTGTTTGATCGTCGCATGTTGTTTACGATTGTTGATGCCATCATAAGCAATGTCTTCTGTTTCAGTGCACAATGACTCGCGGTAAGCTGGATAATTCTTGGCTGGATTATATTTGTTCGCGGAGGAAATGACGCCCTCCCCGAAAATGCCCCACGGGACCCCGGACACCTCTTTATCCCTTTAGGAAAAACGTACCCCAGTTACAGCTCCTGCGCCGTGACCGTCTCAATCCCCATGACCCAGTACGGTACCCAAATAGCGCGCATTCATGAGGCCATCCACGTACTCTCCAAAATATCCCGCTCCCTAGCGAACCGCCGTTTCGGCTTAGGAAATCTTACCGAAACCACAGAATCCATGCTCGCGACAAGCATAAACAGAACAGACCGGGCAATTGACCTCCTCGAGCATGATACTAATGACCTATCAGCCACATATCACGATTTGCCGGATCCTACACCCCATACACGATCATCTCGCAACAAAAGAGGACTAATTAACGGCATAAGGAACGCGTTATCATATTTGTTTGGCACAGCTACCGAATCCGAGATCGATCATGTGAAAAATAACATAGAATTGATAAACAACAAGGAAATGGCGATGGCTCGTCTATTCAATGGCACCTTACATGTCATAAACCAGACAGCCATATCCACCACGCAAAATCGACGAGCCTTAATTAACGTCAACAAAGCCCTACGCGACCTGTCACACACGGTTGACAACTTTTATGCCATGATCCGATCCCAAGATCGCAGTCCTTTCGCATTTATTGTCTCCCTGACCTACATAGAGGACAATATCCGTCAGGTGACTCAGACCCTCCATCGCCTACATTTTGAGCTAAATAGCTTAACCACCAAATTGGCCCTAGCGCAAGCCGGCATCTTGCATTCGCAAGTGTTATCTGCTTCACAGTTTGCGCGTTTGCTACGCAAAATACAAAAAGTCCTCCCGACGAACTTTGCACTACCATTTTCCACCTCTAGCAAAGATGAGTACATAAGGATCGTGAAAACAAAATTAGTTCGAACAGAACGGGCATTCCATGTCATATTCTACATCCCGCTACTCCATGTTCTTCGTGCGTTCGACGTATTCCGTTTCTTCCCGTACCTGGTACCTCACGGTTCATATAACATTTCCCTAGGATATCTGCCCTCCGAATCGGAATATTTGCTCGTTTCCGAAAACCGCCAACTGTACATGCAACCTGACAAGCTCAACATAGAAACCTGTATCCTCGCGAACCAACCCTTTTGTGACCTACACGAACCCGCTTACTCCACGGTTGCTTCCACCACATGTGTCGTTGCTTTATTCCGCAATGATACACTCGCCGCTCACGCTCGTTGCTCGCCTGTCGCTCATCCTACAAACAACGAACCCAAGGCGTACTATCTCGGTCAAGGTAAATGGTTGATGGTTTCCAGTCATCCATTCCAGGTGACCATTTCATGTGCCACGGCCTCAACCGGTAGAACCCTCACCATTACCAGCTCCACCGACATCCTCTCCCTGGGAAGTGAATGCTCAGCCACAGGGGATACCTTTTACCTCCCACCTCATTATGCTTGAGCTACCCATCTTGAACTACCCCCTTTTGATGCCCGAACTCTCTTGGTAAACCACACGTTACCAATTTGGCGTCCTCGTTGGACACGATCACTTCATCGCATCACCACATTGAATGTCACCGATCTTCCCGCAATTCACATCGACGGCATCCCCGCTTCTACCTATTTCGATGATATCGAAATGCAACCTTTGGAACGCACACGGGACCATCTCCCCTCGGCCTACAATCGTACATGGCTTTTGATTTTAACTCTTGGTGTTTTCTCCGCAATCATCTTGGTCCTATACGTCAAAGTATGCTGCCCCGTAAGACGTTTCGCTTACCGCTTCCCCCGATTCACCCCCGTATTACGCCAGGATCCCTCCGATGAACCAGCCATAGAATTACAGCAGCCTCTACCCTCGCACCGGTCAGTGGAACACCTTACGGAGCCAGCACAGTCCCAAGAGATGGTGACTTACCCGGCCACACCCCCGCCCGTCATGGCGACCGCGGCATCACGAGCCGTCGTCCCACCGAATCGACGGATGTGATCGATTGCGCCTTTCGCGCGCAACTCGTTCTTTTCTTCCCCCGCGACACGTCATCGATGTGAGGCCCACATCGCCCCCTTCCCCCTCCCCCCACATACGAATGCAACCGCCAGCGTCAGGGTCCGAAGTTCGTTCGTGCCCGACGTGCGACCGACGCCGACGTCACAGTCGTCTCGTTCGCCGCCACAGTGACCTCGAGTGCCCGCCGGGGTGCCAAATGTAACTGCCGCAGTGACCTCGAGTGCTCGCCGTAGTGACCGCGTATGCTCGCCGCCATGACCTCGCGGATTCTTGTATGTGTGTATGTGTGTGTGTTTCGTCGTCCGCGCTGCTGATATTCTTGAGTGTTTGCCTTGAAGTGTGCGTGTTTTGCCTGTCGGCCACTCGTCGCCGTTCATGCCCCTTCAGGAACACCCCAGCGTCCGCCTGCACTTATTGTATATTTCACGGACTCCTATTCTTGGCTCTGTTTGTTCCTCATTGTAGCCCTTCGCCATTTAGGCGCCGGTTTTCCAGCATTTTTTTCCTAACGTCCCCAAATGCTTCTTTTCCGTAGTGGGGGAGGTATTGTAGCAATCACGCATTAGGTATTGTAGCAATCAAGCATTGCACCACACTTCCCAACCAGCCCACGGACATGCATTTCGTCATCCCCTCCACACGCCCAGCGCGCCCGCAGCCGCCACCGGGCTCCGCTCGGCAATAATATACGCCGACAGCTCACATAAATAAACGCACACCGAGCTCCGCTCGGCAAATGCAATTACGCAGTGAGTCACGCGCCCGCCCGGCAGTGATGCACACTCACACGCGTTGCACGTGTACTTCCGTCCCCGGCAAAGGGCAGCGCGTGCAGGTTTTTTCCATTAGTATATATACACACGTGAATAAAAACCCCAGGACAGAACCCTCGAGGGGGCAGAACATCACGAGACGCCGAGCTGCTAACATCGCTCCTGCCGAACATCTGGTGACTACCACTGCGTGACCTGTCGTGGCGTGGGGACGGACTGAGTGTCGATCGAACTGAGAGCCGGGTTGGATAAGTCGTGGTTATCTTTCGTGTGCCTGTGCGAGTCAATATTAACGTGGTCGTCAAACGTCAAAATTTCTATTTCGATTCGATTGGCATTTGTAATGCACCATCTAAATTAAGGGAATTGATGAAAAAAGTGTTGTCTGGAATTCAAAATCAGTTTGCAACAGCCTACATCGATGACATAATAGCATACTCGAAAACGTTGGACGAACATTTGGCCCATCTTGAAGAGGTTTTCCGCCGACTACGAAAAGCGAAACTGAAACTAAAACTTCCGAAATGTGACTTCTTGAAAGAAAAAGTGCAGTACTTGGGACACATAGTGTCAGCCTCTGGCATCCAGCCAAACCCTGAGAAGGTCGAAGCAATTCAACATATGGCAGCCCCGACCAATGTCAAGGGAGTCCGCTCATTTATCGGTATGTGTTCATACTACCGTCGCTTCATTCCCAACTTCAGCAAAATCTCAGCGCCACTTATAAACCTCACCAAGAAACATGCAAAATTTGATTGGACAGACGATTGTCAACATGCTTTCGAAACCCCGAAACACAAATTAGCTTCCGCGCCCGTACTGGCATATCCAGACATTACGAAAGAGTACAAATTATACACGGATGCCTCCCAAGAAGCGATTGGAGCCGTGTCAGTGCAGGAACACGGAGACAATGAAAGAGTGGTACAGTACCTGTCGAAACAATTGAACGAAACAACGTAAATGGCCAGTTGTACAGAAAGAGGCGTATGCGTGTGTTTGGGCTGTGCAAAAATTACGCCAATAGTTGCTTGGATCGAAATTCACCATTCTGACCGATCACCGTCCACTTACCTTCTTGAACCTGTCAGAAATGAAAAATCCAATGTTGTAGAGATGCGCTATCATGCTTTCAGAGCACAACTGCGAAATAATTTATATTAAAGGAAGCAAAAATGTCGTTGCAGCCCATCTCAGTAGAATGCACGCATCAGACCAACCCGTGAATGTCATTGATTCAGACCATGTTCCCATGGGTGATTTCCGCCAAACCGAATTCAGAAAACCAGAGGAAGAGCTGAGCAGAGAGGAAAAAATTAAGGACGTAATAGTGAAATGGGAAAATATAGATACTTCAGAATTCAGATGAGGAAATAGCAGATATTCGAAACATCATGAATGACAAAAATCACGCAGATTATCGGGACATCATTTTGCATTACATGGAATTGGACGAACTGATTTACAAAATTAGCGACGGACCTCGCTGTGGACCATTTCCAGGTTTACAACTATGCGTGCCTAAATCTTTGAGACAGGAAGTATTGAAGGAGATGCACGAAGGCTCTTTGCAGGACACATGGGACTCGCGAAAACATACGAAAAACTTAAACTGAGATATTACTGGAATGGTATGTGGAGGGATATTGCGGCTTATCTTCAAACTTACTTACCTTGTATTGGGCGTAAAGTAGAGCCAATCCCTGAACGAGTACATCCTTCTAGGTCAGCCAAACAGGCCGAGGCCGGCCCTGATTAGTCCCTGTGAGGATTTGCCCATGGACGTATGCAGCCCACCGACAACAAAGGATGATGAAACCGCTGAGTTGACATAGCCCATGCCTGGCTCGGTGCAACCACCGCCGGTCGAGAATGACCTGCCAGAGAGATCACCTCTCACCCAGTCAGCAGATGTAGCTGAGCCCTCACCGGTATCAAGTGATACCGAGACAGACATTCCTCTGTCTGAACCAGTTCAGGGAAACAAAAGGCCGTTGCCGTCGACAAGTGAGTCAGACGACGATGCCCCACTTTCGGAACTAGTTGAACGAAACAAGAGACCACTTCCCTCTTCGAGCGATTCAGAAGACAATTTACCCCTTTCAGAATTAGCAGAACGCCTAAAACGACCACTGCCCACGTCCAGTGATTCAGACCCTGAAACTTCACAATCGCAATTGGCGATACGTTCAAAACCTCCAATTAGCGTGTCAGAAGATGAAATTCCGCTTTCAGAATTGGCAAAACGCTTGCAGGACTCGACTGAAAGCCCAGTCAGGTCAGTCCCTGAAAAGCGATCTTTGGTGGAATCATCTGATGAGGATCGTCCTCCATGCAAACTTCAAATTCGCGATGATTCTGCTACTTCCACTGATTACGAAGCTGATGTCGACCGAGTCGACTCACGCCTGATAGAGCTAGCGCCTTTGCGAGCTTTGTGGAGATGCAAAATGAATCAATGATGAAGCAGTTAAAATTACAAATGATGATGTTCCATCTATGCTTAAGTAACGGCTCAAGTAGATATATCGTCGAGTGTGCCAGTGAGACGCCTCAAGTGATTGTGTAACTGTATCGTCGGCGCAGTGACGCCACAAACGGTGACGGAGTAACACCACCTACCGGCATGATAATTGCCGATGTGATTAATGTGGTGCGTGCAGCGCCATTGTGACGGAGCCCCAAATGGATATAATGATGATTAATGTGATGCTGTGACGTCACCTGTCCGGATGTCTTGTGTGACATATTGTCAACAGTTAGTAGCATGTATTTGGTGGTCAAAATCAAACGCCGGACCTATGCTTCCGCATCTTTGAACCGAGCTCTATACCTGGAACCCACAACGCAACCTTCAACCCTCCAACCCATCCCGCTCGGTGAAGACATCATCCGTGCTGGCCATGAGCCAGCATGAACATGAGCTGACGATCGGGCGTGACGAGACGGTCACACCGGCTGCCACAGGACACCGACAGGTGGACCACCTGCGGCCACCTTATGCAGAGGCAGACAGGAAGCCCTGCAACACGAGCCCACCAGCGGCCGTTTCGTCCGGCCAGTTCGACGACTGGTCCGTTGGCTGGGCGCCAGCGAGCGCCGCCGAGGAACCGAGCGCCGCCGTAACGCGAGCGTCGCCGCTGCGGACGCGAGCGTCGCTGCTGCGGACGTGAGCACCGCCGCTGCGGACGTGAGCGTCGCCGCTGCGGACGCGAGCGCCGCTGTTAAGGGCGCTGACGAGCGCCACCACGGAGGGGCGCTGACGAGCGCCGCCCGTGAAAACTTGAGCACCGCCGTTGCCGGTGCTACTGGCGATGCTACGGATGACTCAGCCGAGCTAGCGAGTGGCGGGCCGGAAGCCACCGCGGTGAGCCGATGATTCACCGGCCGCCATCGCAGCTGGACATGATCGAACGAGATTGGTTGGTTGGTTATTGGTTTTACGACACGTCGACCGTTGAGCCATATAGCGTCGCCAATCCCTCACGCCGATTGGTCGCGGACGAAGAGTAGCGACAGGTGAGACTCGAACCCACAATCTTTCGATTGTGAGACGAGCATCTTACCCCTAGACCACTCGTCCCCGATGATCGAACGAGACTTAAACTTCCACCAGTATATGGAAGGAGTCGCAGGAACAGGCTGAGTAGCGAACCCGACCTGAAATTGCGATCACAGCGAGCCGGACGAGTGATATGCGGTAAATGCCGCAATTCGGCGGGTCGAACGTGGAACGGTCACCCACGTCCCCCTCCCCGAACCGGACTGAACATTATACTATCCGTGCGCGACAGTGATCGACGAGAAGGTGTTATGTAAATCGTATTTGAGTGTCGTGTAGTAGGAACATTGTTTAGTGTACTAACATGGATCAGAGCATGGGTACCCTTAAAGACCCCTGGACTAACCCGCGTAGGACTGTGTAATAGGAACTCGTTTTAATTTGTTGTCGTTTCGTGGGTGTTTGTTGATTTGTGTGTGATTGTAGAAGGCCGTGGTTTGTCTGAGTGGAGCTCAGAATTAATCTGGAAATTTAATTCGATCTTCGGACCTCATGTTGTGATGTAACAGAGTTTCCATAAAATTGCACTTTTGACCGTCCCGCAACTGTAAATGATGTGACCCCGTAAGCCAGCCGACCGTAAATTTAACGTAAATGTATGCCGTAAATGCAACGCCTCCCGAGCCTGAGCTGGCTGGCGGCTCGCTGCCTGTCCGTGCCGCGGCAGTGACCGGACGTAGGGTCGAAAGTCCAACTCTCGGCAGGCGCCGTCGCCGCAGCTGAGCCAGCGTTTTCGGGGCTTGGCCGAGGCCGACGCCCGGCAACCGTGACGTGGCTTTCATCAGCCGATCACGGCTAGACCTCACGACCTACCCCCACGGCAGTCGTCTCTGAGCAGCCAGGCGACGCCGATCTGTAACGCTGACGGTCGCGCGTTCTAAATTAATAACAGATTTCGGCCTTAAAATTCAACGCTAGGAAATATCACGGTTGTTCGTCGGTGTGGAAAATTTTTAAGTACGAGTTTTCTGGCGTTTGACTGTTTCCGTCTATTCGCTGCTGCACAATACAAATAGTGCAGAGAACTTTGGAACTTTACCACCGGGTGACGCGGACGCGAGATCCTACTAGACTATCACGTAACCGATATAGGAACTTTTCTACAGAATACTCCAGTGCACGCCCCCTACTCAACTGATTGTTTAGCCAAAGGCGCCCCTCTCACAACAATAGGCGCCACCCTGAGAGTAAAAAGGCGCCTATTCAGTATGCTCTAGTGCACTCCACACCCTTCCCCGTCTCAATAGACCTTCAACCGAAGACACCGCAGTGACATCCGACATAAGAAAGGACAGGCCCAGATGAGTGCCATTCCCCCAGGCACATTTCTGGATCGGCCCCTGAGTACCAGTGACGTCAATGGCTGTACTGCTGCTTTGTACCAATATGTCAACTGGTGCTCAGCAAACAGATGGATGGTGACAGGGACAATTTTTATATTAAGAACGCTTTGACCACTGACGCGGATTTCAGGGTTAGGCAGTATAAACTTGGTGTATCTATTTATAACCCGTGCTTTCAATGGCTACTTTTAAGATGAAAATCCCATCAAATTCCTCAAAGCTAGCGTAAATCTGAAGCTACATTTCATTTTACGTCAGGTCAATGGCGAAAATATGTCTTTGAACCTACTCAAAACCGATGCTATTTCTTGTTAAACCTAATATGCATCCCCATCCAGCAAATGAACTAGAATTTGAGACGTTTTTTGCTCGCTAACATGGGTGGCAATAATAGGTCACGTGGTTAGCATTTTTCCTTCTAAAGTCGACCCCTGTTCTGGATGCAGTAGCATATCCTATTTCGCTACAAGCACTATTACAGGTTGAGTTTATACTGTTTTGTTTCCTATGCCCAGCCGTCCAAGTCAGGACAGTCAGCTTAGAAATTCCTCAGGATACAGCAGTGACACATTTTTCGTCAAATAGGGTGGAATATACCACTTTCTGGATACTGAATTGACATCCCTCCCAATGGAATATCGACATCCCGCTTCACGATGAGTCGTTATGAAGTCCTCATATCGAATTTCCAACAGCATCTTTTTGATAAGTATCATGCTGATGTTCACCATTGCAGATTGTGATGTACACATCTCTTCTCTCTTAGCACAATTCCAGGTACATGGATTACCTATGATGTGGTCTGTTAAAAAAATCAGTTGATAAGGATAGGTATTTTTGATTGATATCACTAAAAGAGTTACCCTTAAATTAGGTACATCAAAACAAAGGAAAAAGGTGCACATATTAGTATGCTGTTGGATCGAAATTGTATTCCAAGAACTTATCATTTCTGTTAAATGACATCGCTTCCATGGAGAAATTCGACATCCTACTGTACTCGTTTCGGAATATCACACCTAACGAAAAACCATAATTTTAACACTGGGATACAGACACATGTGTCATCATTCGCCATAACTCTGGTTCAGTCCCAATATTTGCATCCTTTCTAACCGTTTTTCTTCTTGCAGATAGGCCACCACCAGGTATTTGTAGAAGTATCCCAGGATCACTCCAGTTAGGGAACGAGCTAAACACCAGGCACTCCCATGGCAACACAGTGCAATGTGTTGAGGGTGGAAAATGGAGAAGTAGTGATGCAATGCAATACACACATACACAGGTGTATGCACAAATCCTCGGCCTCTATGAAAGTCAGTGCTTGATAAATTGTCACCAGCTCAGATGTGTAAACAGATGCAAGGTTCGGTAGTGTGAACGATCGGGTGGCCGTGTCGCTTGCAAAGGCACTTTCAAGCCAGGCGTCCGCCTCTGACCGATCAGTGAAAGTAGTTGCATGACTGCCATAAAAGGTCGATACGTGATCTAGAGTCCGTGCTCGAGACTCATATTGGGAGAATATCCCCTTTACGGATGTCAGCCAAGACAAGGTATTTCCTCAGTTCCGGTGAGAGAAGTCGTCAAGTGGTTGTCAACACTTGCAGGGAGCGTTTCGCATTGCGTATTTCTAGTTGGCATTCAGCAAAGAGGTTACCAACTCTAGTGCTCAGATGCATGTATACAGGAGCGCCACTGTGCGAGAAGAATGACAAGGTATGACGCGAGAATACCGCATGGCAAATTGGATGCTGCGGGAAACAGCGCTATTTACATGCGTGTCGCATCCCGAGTACCTGTCTACTGACATTCACAGCGGAAGTTTATATTTTCTTCTAATGTATTGCCTAACATGTTTTTTCAATACGACTTTATTACAAGGTACATCTGCAAGTGAGTGAGACGCAAGTGAGAGTAGTTAACTTTATTCCAGGGTTTGGTGCAGTAAAGGGTAGTGAAAACATCCTATAATTTGTGGCAGAAAAAAGTACTCGAAGGTGCTGTCTAACTCTGAGACCACCTTGTTGGACTAGTTCAAACATATCAGAAAGAGATTCTGGTAATGATTAGTTAAGAAAGCCTAGCAAGATTCAAAGACGTTGCTCATCAATTATGTCCGGGAAATTGATAATTGTATGCTTGACAGGCAGTTCCTTCGTGGGATATCAATAAGGTTTTCTACCAATAATCCTGATAAGATGATTCTGCAACTTATGAACTTGATCAACCATGGTGTGACAATTAATTCCCATGAAAACAGCACAGCAATTTAGATATGGAAGGATTACAGGATTATTCAGGCGCAATTCACGAGTCAATTGAAAGTAGACATTTTCCTATAATTCCAGTATTTCTGCCACTGTTTGTGGAGAGGTGAAAAGGTAACTGAAGTTGATCGTTTTGCAACATTTGATTTCTATGAAAGTTCTGAGCACTGAATTCGATTTCAAGACTGTCTTTGTTTCGCCAGGAATGCCTAACATTCAGGAACAAAGCATAACCAGTGTCGCGCAAACCAAGTAAGCATCGGCAGACTGCCTCTGTATCCGTGGGCATGCTGCTGCTAAATGAATGCTGCCACACAATTAGCTTGTAGTCCAGAAATCGTACGCTTGCCCGCCGAGGGCTACAGCAGCGCACCGCCGGCGACAGCCTTCTTCCGTGACACGTTCGTCATGAAAATGTACTTTGACTTTAGCTTGGAAGGTGGAAAATTGACCACGTGCGCAAAATTGGCATCGACATTCATACGTCGTCGATCACTATTAAAAAAGGAGCGGGGCAAAATTGCTCCCCATCAGTGGAACTAGGGGGAATTGGCTGAGGTCATCAGCGAAAGTCAGACTTACTCCACCTGAGAAAAAAAAATTGACGGATCAAATTGATACAAATGGAAGATGATAGTCCTGCAAGGTGAACGTTCTTGAGCATATAATGTCGACTTTGTGGATCATGGATGATAGCGCAGGGTCAGATAAACTGAGGACTTTATCGTTTCGTATCGTCGCCACACTAGTTTATCCATAATCCCATTCTGTGCACTGACACTGGAAGAAACTGAATTGTAGGTTAATTTCTTGGTACGTTATAAGCTTATGCTAGGCATTACATCAATTTGTAATTTGTCTACTTTCATTTCGATATCAAGCACCGGCGCTGAATAATGCACCTGTAATAGCAATTTTGAACGATATATATTTTGTATTTAGAAGCAACATCATGCCGAGAAGTCGTCACGAACATACTGCAACGGTGACTCACGGCAATGTACTGCTGTACGCGCTGGTGCAGCTCCTGGCAGCCATGTCTCACGACGAACAGGCTGATGCCGTGGCCGGCATCATACAGCAGCAACTCACAGCAATGTACTGCTGCACGCGCTGGTGCAGCTCCTGGCAGCCTTGTCTCTCGACGAACAGGCTGATGCCAATGCAGTTTGAGGGGTGTAGCTGCTTTTCCAAGAAGTTGCAGCAGGCCGTCTGTATCTGTGTCAGCTGCAGAAGGCTGGCCGTGGTCAGCAGCATCTCCACTGTCTGCTCGTTCAGCTCCAGACCGCCTGAAACGGCAAGCACTCTGTAAATTCCAGCCCATCTGAAACGTCGGCACTTTAGTTAGTTATTTGGGTTTAAAGGGCGCATCGACTGCAATGGTCATATAGCGCCCATAACAAGGCGTAGGACCTTGGTCAGCGTCCTATCTGCAGAGAAGTTGCGCTCCAACTGGGAGCCCCAGGTTTCTATGGCATGTGCCATCTAGGGAAACTTCGTCTGGAACCAGGATACTTGGGGGTACTAAAAATATATTCTGAAGGGGGGTAGAGCGGAGATAACATTGCTGGCTCTTCTCCATCTTGAAACGTGGTGGGCCCATGACCCCACTGCCCCCTCCCGTTTATACGCCTCTGACTCATCGTATAATAACCAATTATATTCAGAACTTTTAGGCCATGTGTTCATTCTACCGCTTTGGCCCCTCCGTCGGCCCAGAGACCCTTCACATCGGCTTGGTCCTTTCCGACGGACCGCGATCCTCTCCGGCGGCTAGGGGCTCCGCTCCATCGGCTCAGGTACCCTCTTTAACGGCTCGGGGCCTTCTCGTCAGGTCGGAGGCCCTCTTTCAGTAGTTTAGGCCCCCACCCAGGCACAGGCGCACACAAGTGGGCAATGGGAGCGTGCCTTCCCACAATATCGAAAGGGACCGATTCGAGAGGGGAAACGACGTCACCGAGTTGCCAGCACGCCGCATCAGGGAGTGTCGTGGCGCCGGCGCTCCCTAACCTTCCCTGTTTGGCGCAGCCGCCAATCCTGCCTGGATTGGCGGCTGCGCCAAACAGGGAAGGTTAGGGAGCGCCGGCGCCACGACACTGGACATCATCATCCTGCGTTGACAACATCCTGCCGGTGCCTGACTGGACGACTGCTGAGAACCATCCAAGCAAGGGCGTTTGACGAGCTGGGCCTGACGTGACACTGGTGCCACGTCATGCGTTCCGCCCTCCAGCGTCCGCCTCCCAGCCAAAGTGGCTCGGGACGGTCGTGGGCGGGGTTCCCGGTAACTGAGTGGCTCGGGACGGCCGCGGGCAGGGTTCCCGGTAACTGAGTGGCTCAGGACGGCCGCGGGCGATGTTCCCGGTCACTAAGTGGCTCCGGACGGCAGTGGGCGGGGTTCCCGGTCACTGAGTGGCTCCGGACGGCCGCGGGCGGGGTTCCCGGTCACTCAGTGGCTCCGGACGGCCGCGGGCGGGGTTCCCGGTCACTGAGTGGCTCCGGACGGCCGCGGGCGGGGTTCCCGGTCACTAAGCTGGCAACAGAGGCAAGCGCCGTGCCCTGGCTCACTTCTGACCCACGGGAGACAGGGAGAGGTCGCCCCCGGCCGTTCAAGGTCGTCCATGTTGCCAAGGTACGTTGCATAAATTATTCCTCCATTCTTCTGCATTATGGAGAGGAGTTAACCTTCACACATCATTCGACGACGACCTGTCTATCAACGGCTTCGACGGCGCAGGTTAATTCGTTGGCCAGAGGCGAATTGAACGTTTCGCCGAGTAAGTGTGCCTACCCAGCACGACTCCTCTCTGCAGCATGCCTGTCATGTGACAGATAGCCATTTGTCGTGACCTGTTGCGCCTCATCGTGCTGCTCGCTGTCGCCAAGGCCCTGACGCCTGTCACTCCTTCTTGACGCTCGCCGCTTGCCGATCACCGGCGCGTGGGCCGCGCTGGCCCGGGTGACCTTGACAGCCTCTTCGACCGGTCACCGCTCGTCTCTGGTTCTCGGTCAGCCGTACCCCATCGGCCAGTCAGCTGACTCGCAGCAACCCACCGAGCCTGACGAGACGAGGCACCAGGGGCCCGGCGAAAGGAGAGCGATGGTGTCGGAATTCAGTGTTTCAAAATTTTGGTCAGCGATTCAAAATATCTTTCAACATAATATTTAAAGCATGGAGTGTCGTGACCTGTCTTGATCCTTGGTGACCTGACTTGATCCTTGTGCTCGACTCGAGTTGAATCGAGAATCGACTCATGAATCAATCATTTTTGGATGAGTCGCGAGTTGAATCGATTCTTTTCCCCAAAACATATCTTGAGTCATATCTTGAGTTGAATCATATCTTTCTTTTTAAAAAAAATGAGTTGAATCACGAGTCAATAATTCGAATCACAATGAATCATTTGAGTCTTGTCACTCAAATGCAAGTTATGAACAAATGATATAAAGCATGTATCTTTGTGAATAGTATGCCATAACACAAAGTAGGGAGTAAAAACACAGTATCTTTGTGAATAGTATGCCATAACACAAAGTAGGGAGTAAAAACACAGTATAATTATTCATGCTTAGCATTACAATTGTCAACTTATCAGCTGCCAGTGAGTAAAGAATGAGGGGTAGGTACATTAAGTTATTTACCAAAAAAGGATGACAATAACTACAAATAAGTATTAATGTTAAGCTTGGTATTCACAATCAGTATCATGCATGAGTCAATCCTTGTGCCAGAAACACAACACAGAAATGGGATGTGATTGTGAAAAATAATATGGAACAGAAACGGCCCTGCAGTGCAATAGGCATCTGCGCTGAAGAAAATTGCGTTGGTTTGTGTGACAAATAACAAACCCGTGCGTGTGACAAATAACAAACCCAGGGTACCTTTACTAGAAGGTAGATCGAAGTTTTCCTTCAAGCCCGCATGACGTCATCCGACTTTTTTTTTAATACGGTATCAATTTGGTTGCAGAAGACTTTTCTCAAATCATACGCAATGGTCACTTGAATTTGCTTCCTAGCAAATATATTTGTCTTCCGCTCACCAGGTGAGTTATAATCTTGTCCCAATCTTTCCAGTGAGCATTTGTTCAGACACATTTTATTCTCATGCATACACAAGGTTGGATTTGTGCATTGTAATCCGGCATGTGGAGAGGAATATTTTGTAGTCATCCAGTATGGAGGATATTTTTATTCAAACCTTATGCATCGTAACTCAATTTGCACCCATTTCAGTGAATTTTGAGCACTTTTACTTGATCACAGCAGTTCGTTGTCAAAAGTTAATAACTTAGGAAATTCAACCTCCAGATGAGAAAACAAGAAATAATTTGCTGGAGAGGATAATGTTCGGGATTCCAAAATTCTAGGATCAGCCTATTTTTCCAAACATGTACCTACCTACCTACATTGACATACAGCAGTTGTTGAAAACAGTTTTTTTTTATAGGCCAGCTAGACCCAGGGCATAATGCATTCTTACTTAATGAATCTTGCATGTATTATTGATGATACATGCATAATTGAACATTTATGTACAACACCATTGTGATCTAGGAATGCCCCCCCCTGATACTTTCCATGAGTTTCAGTCTGATTTCCTGTAGTATGAATTCAGCATCTAGATAGAATGTTGGAATGGAACGCATCTCTGTTTCAGGTGTCATGCCTTACTGTGCAGTACCAGAGGATAGAAGTGGAACTGGGCAGGCAACTTTAATAAAGAAGAAATCTGGTTACACCATTTTCATCAGGATTCTGCCCAAGCAAAATATCTTGGCACACAAAACATGTGTCTAAGTTGTCAAATGTAGGGGAACCAAGAGTATGTTCCAAGCATTTAGAAGACATTGATAAGAGAAGAAACCTGAAGCAAGAACTGTTTAACCTTGCCTCTTTGCAGAGGAGCAAATGTCGGCTACCATCAGCTATTCCCACCATAATTTTCACACCAGGGTAATCCTGAAACGTTTCTGTATTATTGCTGTTTACATTATTTGCAAGATTGCTTTGTGTTTTGCCTGAATTGTTTGTATATTGGCAATGTCATTCCTACACCAAAAAAAAAGATGGATAGGCCTGGTTAAGTTATGTCCTTTTATTGCAATATTTTGATACTTTTCTCTGAGAAACTAGATTAGGCTGCCTAATTTATGTTGGGCTACCGTGCAATTATAAAGCTTTAAATAACTAGTTATTGTATATGACCCAATTGAAAGCACTACCTTTTGGTTTTGGTATTATTTTGCTTTTCAACCAAGATTAAGCATATGCAATGGAAATGAGTGGTTACACTATCCTAGTCATGTTAATAAGCATGCATTCAAACATCTCTATCAAAACCTTGTTTGTGATCTAAACTGGAAGTCTACCAAATTTTGTGCATGTTGGTAGTAAATATATTCGTAGTGCATATAAATAACAATCATGATAAGACCCTCATGTCAATCATTTACCACTAAGTTATAGTTACACTAAGTTAGGGTTAAAGGTATGAGAAATAGATGATTTGGGTCAGATCTGCTGACTGAGATGGTGAATTTATGAGCTGCATTTTTTTTACAGAATGGACAAAGAGTGATATCAGGTGACACATATATAAATTAGGTACATTTACATTTGAACAAGTTTTTTGTCTCCCATATATGAAGGTTATATAAGGAAGGTTGGTTGGATATAACATATTTAAGCAGTTTGTATATTTCTTCTGTTCTATCTTAAAACTTAGTCTGGAATACAAACATAATCTTTTTTGTCGAAAAATAGCATTGTCCTTATCATAGGAACACATGTTCAACTTTATTGATGAGAAGTATCAAGTATTTCGGAATGTGTGGCATTATATAGCTTTTGTTCAGGTGATGGAGCATGATTGCTCGAAGTCCTGACCTATGTAATTTAAGTAATGTCTCAAACTTATATATAAAGGAGAGGTTATCATGAGATAACCAGTGAGTGATGCCTATATTGAGGTTGATTCTTTCCATCGACAATTATATGATTTGTGTAAAATGGAAAACATGCATAAGAAGTCCTTGGGCCATTTTTGATCACAATGTTGTTTTCCTGGTGTTTTCTGATGTGATTTCAACGAATTTGACACTCATTCATTTGGAAAATTAAAACTTCCAAAGATATAAGTTCAAGGCTATCCCACCTCAGCAACATTTGGGAAGTGTGGGGAAAGGGTTTTGGGTGTGGTGGCATATAATTTAAAATAACATACCATTATCAATACAAATTAATGTAACCTAACCTAGCCTACAGATGTTGGCCGGCCTAAAACCTGCC
>JAOTOM010004398.1:0-122500 GCA_034440615.1 Ashinkailepas kermadecensis | reverse complement strand
GGAGTGCACACTGAATCATATGGCTCATGAGTCTGATACCTCTGAGTCGGATCTGAATCGGATCTCAAGATCTGTAAGTCAAATGTGAGTCGACTAAAAAAAATTGAGTCGAGCACAAGTCGGGCAATGACTCAAGCGAGTCTGAGGAGCTCACCAGTGAGCTTCACACCGTTGGAGAGACCCACCAGAAAGGACAGGGATCTTCATGTTCCCTGGTCTCGAACTAAGATGGAGAAGCGTCGTTTTACCTGTCGGGCAACAGTGCAATATAACCCTTTGCCACCTGATCTGAACCAGCTACCTGTGCCGCTGCCGGAAATTCCCGCCCCGGAAATAACGCCCCCCCCAAAGACAAGTCCCTATGGAAATTCCTGGCTCCACCCTGTCATGGATTCAAGTGTATGATTAACACCACACGGGTGTCTCATACTCACTGAAATGAATGCCTTATGAAGAGCGCCTAATCGCAAAGCATATCACAAAAGCTGTCGGGCATCTAACCTTGCAGTGGTTTATTATCTTGCCTGAACCACTTTATTTCATAAAATCTTACTGACAAATGACACACACTGTTTGACACATCAGCGGAACTAAGGTTTGAGTCACATATTTGCAGACATTGGGATGCAACTTCATCAAAGCTACATTGGAAGTGGCCATTCTTTGGTACTTTGATTTAGGTCCGGGCCATTCCGGGCTGGGCGGTGTCGGGCGCGGGCTGGCGGCTTCCGGGCAGCTCGCGGCTGAGTCGGGGTCGGATTGGTGTCCCGCCGGCCGTCCGCACCTCGCTGCGCCTGTTGGTGCGGGGGCGCTGTATGGTCGCCGTGCCCTCTACCCACGGAGCTAGTCCGACTTTGTCGGCTTTGTCGGCTTTTGTGGGCGGTCGGGCTTGATGTTTTGCATGCGACAGTGTGTGCACCCTAAAGTCCAAATAACTAACTACATGCGACAGTCATTCGCTCATTCCATCCCACAAAATCATTCGTTTTCGAATAAAGCTAACTGACCAACGATTTTTCTCCTCCAGTGTCACGTAAGCATTTAGCGAGTCGTACTTTCATTGGTCACTGTGGACTTGGTTTGTCACAAATGCATATTAATTCCCCGTTTCAAGGTTCCTGTAAACAGTTTACGCCACTCCTCTCATTGCATGATTGGCATATGTTTTCGTAACTGCCTTGAATGTTTGGCAAAACTGGGCGGTGAGAATTTCCGTCGGCTACTGTGCGGCCTTATAAGTGGACCCAGGTATCAATAGCCAACTTATCTAACCATACTCAATCTACGTCATGCTTGGCCTTACACGTTGAAACTTGCGTCCCGGGGCAACATTGATAGGTGATCCAGGGTCCAGCTTCGCCCAATGTAATCACCCGACCGTCTCGATACCCTATTCTGCCATATTCAGTTATCGGCTTATGGAATGCCAGTCTTCTCCCAGCCAACGGTAAAATCACAGAGGGATGATGTTCTCTCTTGGGACGTTGTTGGCCTCTACTTGGCGTCAGACGACCTTCAGAACACCGCCATACCACGGTGCCAATCAATGCCGACGTCACGGGCTTATTCGTTCGAGATACCGCCTGGCTTTACTCATCCTACACACACTTACACTATTTGAAAAATAGGATAAAATAGTATCATATAGTTAGTTATTGTGGTTTCGGGCCGCGTCGACTATCGTATCATGTATCGTGAAAAGTAAGTACCTACGGCGCTTGCTTCGCTGTGTCTTTTATAAATTTGGTGGAATATTTTGAAAACGCAGCCGCCTTAACACGCGCCCTGGAGGGCCTCTGAGAATTACGCGCACTGGAGGGGGGGGCGGATTCCGCCCCCCCTAAGATCTCGGCTCCTAGTAAAGCTGGAGGAACGAAATTCGCAGGGTGGATGGGCACGGTAGTGAACTCTATTGTGTGCAATTTTCGTGACCTTAGGTCAATATCTTCAAGGTCAAATGAGGTCAGATTGCCAAATTTTCCGGTTTTGCGTAGCTTGGCTTGTCATCGTTATGGATCGCTGTGATTGTGTTTAAATGCTCAAAAATGGGCATCAATGATGTTTTGGACATTACTAATGATGCAATGCAGATGCTAGACCCAACATTTGACCTCAGGTCACCTATATAGCACCACTTTATCAGGTCAGTTGCCTGTTCCAGTTACCGGAACCGGCCGCCCGCCCGACTGCTCTGTCGGGCAGCTCGGAGCAATCGGCTTCGTGAAGAAGGGAGTAAAGTACATGAATAAAGTATGGAAACGCAATGACAAACAGTACAAATGACAACCAGTAGTGCATTTATGGCAACATTCCAGTTGATCAAGTTTGGTTCCATTAACCTGTCATGAACTTGACCTGACTTGACCTTGGTGACCTAACATGACCTTGAAACTATACAGCATATCAATATGCATCAAACAAGTCGCTAGTGTTGCCTAGAACACTTCCCTGTTGTCAGTATACAGGAAGCGCATCAGCGCCGATTTTTTTGGTCTGGCGCTATAACATTTTTTTAATTTAGCGGCCCCTAACTTGAAAAATTTTCGGCTGATTTCCATTTTTCTTGCTTTAAACGACGCGCCGTTCATTTCTAAGCAGGTACACCGAAAATCGCGTATATCGACCGGTAAAATCTGCAGTTATTTGCGAAAAACCGGAGGGGTGGGCGGATTTCGCCCCCCCCCCTCCAGTGCGCGTGTTAAAGCAGTCATTCCAGATTTGAAAAGTGTTGGAAAATCATTTTAAGACAAACAAATTAAAGAGGCTTTCACAAAAAAAACGCATTATATGATCAGGGAGCCCGAGACAAACACAGGAAAAAAAATGCTAGGAAAGTAAATGTAACACAATTCAAAATATATCAAGTGCGGACGATGGGCACCCCCGATTGTGTAAAAGTAAAAAGTAAGGGAAAACGAATCATATGGCAACACGTCCCGAAGGTGGCCCCCGTACCGAAATGGTAAGTTCCTTCCGGGTGCTGGCATAGTGGAGGGCACACATGTAGGTTTGTTACGGCGATGGAGCGTGCTGGCACGGACAGGTGGGATGGGAATCGTCGCCCCATGTCGCTGGTTGAAGCTTAATGTGTACATGCATTTGGTTGCGGGCGGCACCTAGATGTATGGCCGACCTGGATGTTTGTGCCGATCGCAAGAGTACCCATGTTATATCTGTGTGCTATGTGTAAATGAATAAACAAACAAAACAAACTTCAGTGGCGGCTCCTCATATGCAGTACCAGAGATTGCCGCCAGAGCCGGAACCCACAATCCGCTCACCTGTATAGCAAAAGTCCACAACCATCTGGAGAGTATCGGCGTCCACCCCCTTCAACTCCACCACAGATGCTCGTGCCTCCACCACGTCCTGGGTGAACATGGCCTCGAAATAGGGAGACGCCGCTGACAGCAGCAGACGATGGGCCGGGATTTCACGGCCCTCTGTGGAGAAGACAGGCACAGCTGCATGACACCTCGGGATCTCTCGGCCCTCTGTGGAGGAGACAGACACAGCTGCATGATACCTCGGGATCTCTCGGCCCTCTGTGGAGGTGACAGGCACAGGCTACATGACAACTCGAGACCTCTCGGCCCTCTGTGGAGGTGACAGACACAGCTACATGACACCTCGGGATCTCTCGGCCCTCTGTGGAGGTGACAGGCACAGCTACATGACACCTCGGGATCTCTCGGCCCTCTGTGAAGGTGGCAAGCACAGCTACATGACACCTCGGGATCTCTCGGCCCTCTGTGGAGGTGACAGGCACAGCTACATGACACCTCGGGATCTCTCGGCCCTCTGTGGAGGTGGCAAGCACAGCTACATGATACCTCGGGGTCTCTCGGCCCTCTGTGGAGGTGACAGGCACAGCTACATGACACCTCGGGATCTCTCGGCCCTCTGTGGAGGTGACAGGCATGTCTACAAGGCACTTCGGGATCTATTGGCCCTCTGTGAAGGTCATGACACAGCTAGATGACACCTCTGGATCTCACAGCCCTCTGTGGACGGGAGTGGGGACGATTACGACACCCCCAGGACATGGCTGGATTTTCGGTTTTGGCATCTGGTGCCGGAATATCTAATTATAGTAAACCAATGAAACAGGTTTAAATTTGCAGTAACATGTATTCTGCCTGCCTGAGCTCCGAAAAAGCACCAGGGTAACTTAAATAGTTGACATGTATTCACTTAATTAGTAATCGTACCGAATAGCGCAATTCGTAAATCATCGGATCACTGATGCAGAGAACTGGGTTCACATACTACCAGCGCCAGAAGGCCGAGATATAAACAGCTCAGCAGAAATAATTACCAATCCATGCTATAAAAGCAAAACATCTGACGACAGCTGGAGAAACAACTGGGAGAAACGTTGCTACATCCAACGCGTGACGAGGACAGTAGTACTATATGAATAACAGCACTAAATTAGCTAGTGTCATGTTTAACATTACTACCAACGCACCACACCGTGTCAAGGTCCTCAGCTATTGTCCCTGCTCAGTTTGTATCGCATACAATCGTTCAGCGCAGCATAGAACTGACACCAGCTACGCAGTCGCCCAGCATCAAGACGCGCAGCGCGTGACGTGAAGACATAACCGCGTGCCCAGCGACTGGCTGATTGTCCGTTAGCCGGTGCCGACTGGACCGGCGTCGACCAGAGCTCTGGTTCACCACCACTAAATAATAATGGCGTCGACCAGAGCTCTGGTTCACCACCACTAAATAATAATGGAGTATTTTTGTGATTTACATCAACTATGTTTCACCACGCTAAGGATTTTTTCTCAACGTGGTGAAGCATGGTCATATAAATCGAGTAAATGTCATTATCTTGTATGGTGGTGACACAAGTTTCCGGTCTAATTCTGAATAAAGTAATGTCAGATTTGAAACGATATGACAAGCAAACGAAGGTATTAACGCCTTGAAAGTGTCACGGTCGGGCTCGGCCAAGTCCCCGGGACGAACATTTGCTGTGCGTACACCATATTAAACTTGCTCCGGCATCGCACTCGCTCGTAACTACACCTACAGCTTCAGGCTCTTTGCCATTCTGACCACAAAATGATGACATATCTCCCAGGAAGTGGCAAGGAACGGTACGGCCGTTGGTGATGTTTTCGGCAGCTACATCAGCAGCTTCGCTGACAGCCAGTCCGATGCGACTGGGGATGCAGGCCAGTCTTACATGTGTCTTTCAAGGATTCCAGTTTGCAGAATTATGCAAACAAGTTGGTTATCCTAATTAAATGACTGCGATGTTAAAAGACTAACCGGAGATCCAGTTAGAACCACGCGCTTAGTGGACTGGTCATCCAGGATAAAGCTATTACAAAGAGTCATCCGGGGATCCGGGCAAGCATGGGAAACATAAGGGTTAGGAGGCTGCTCTGGTGCAGGCTGATGCGGCATGCGGTCCTCTAATGCGGTAATAGCATGGTGCCCCATCGGGCAACATACCGCAACTGGGAACTTCCTTGCATGTGTTGGTGACGAGTTGGTGATGTGTTGGTGACGAGAGGCTTCGCATAATTGCTACCAAACTACTGTTGACGTTGGCGTATGGTTGAAACTGCCGAGTCCTTTTCATAACATAACACTTCTGACCAAAAAGCCCTTTTTGCTCTCCAAGACCATTAAGACTGTTCCAACCGAAATTCTGCCCTGGAGAGCTGCCAGCCACATGAGCTGTTCGTCACCTGCCAGGAGTGTGACGTCGCAGAGGGAGGTCTGCGAGCGGAAGTGGTCCATGCGCGACAGCAGACCTTCTGAGTGTCCGCTGGCCCTGAAAACGCCATCACAGCCGGACGCCACGTCCGCCGACATCGACAGCCGCTGTCGGGAGGGGTCGCACTGTTATGGACAGAGGCATCGTCACAGCAGAGGCATACTATCATGGAGAAGTACACAACAGGCTGAGATGCCGCCATCACGTGCCGTCTTAATACGGAAGGAAATAAATAGCACCGTGTGTGGCCACGCAAGGTACACAGATCACAGCACCGTGCGTGGCCACGCAAGGTACACAGATCACAGCACCGTGTGTGGCCACGCAAGGTACACAGATCACAGCACCGTGTGTGGCCACGCAAGGTACACAGATCACAGTACCGTGTGTGGCCACGCAAGGTACACAGATCACAGCACCGTGTGTGGCCACGCAAGGTACACAGATCACAGCACCGTGCGTGGCCACGCAAGGTACACAGATCACAGCACCGTGTGTGGCCACGCAAGGTACACAGATCACAGCACCGTGTGTGGCCACGCAAGGTACACAGATCACAGCACCGTGCGTGGCCACGCAAGGTACACAGATCACAGCACCGTGTGTGGCCACGCAAGGTACACAGATCACAGCACCGTGTGTGGCCACGCAAGGTACACAGATCACAGCACCGTGTGTGGCCATGCAAGGTACACAGATCACAGCACCGTGTGTGGCCACGCAAGGTACACAGATCACAGCACCGTGTGTGGCCACGCAAGGTACACAGATCACAGTACCGTGTGTGGCCACGCAAGGTAGACAGATCACAGCACCGTGTGTGGCCACGCAAGGTACACAGATCACAGCACCGTATGTGGCCACGCAAGGTACACAGATCACAGCACCGTGTGTGACCACGCAAGGTACACCGATGACTGCGCTGGGCCGAATGGCCGACTCAGGAAGTATCACATTTGCTGGTGTTAAAGAAGCAGGTATGTAAGAACTGAAAGATAATAACTCTGAGAAGAACTTAGACCTGGATTGGAAAATGAAATTTTGCTGGATTTTGGCACCCAGAATATTATCCTCTCCATAAAACTATGCTTCCATTTTCCTCATTTGAAGGTTGAATGCTGCTCATTGACAATGAACTGCTCCGCGATACAGCGCTCGAGATTCAACGGAAAGCAATAATTTTAAATCACAGGCTTGAAGATAAACATCCCCTCCATATTCGGTTACCCAACAATTTCCCTCTCCACATTAAAGATTTGTAAATACAAATCCAACCCTGACTTAGAACCACATAGGATTGCCAGAAATGCAGCTAGGTCTGGTAGGGAATCTAAAGACTGTCTGAAATGAAATTAGTTTGACTGTTTGGCAGGAAATGCTAAGAGGTTCTTTAGCTGCAACAAATTTAAACCTGAAAGATGCAGTGCAAGATCACTAGAGGTACATGGTGACATAGTGATTGATAACTGTGACATAGTCCAGTCCGTAAGCGAATAATTATCTAAGTTTCTACTAAACAGAACTCAAGTACATGCGAAACAACTGAGGGTTACGTCATGGCAGGAGATAAGCTATAAGATCTTACAGCAACTACAGTAGCAATCCAAAGCCAGTCTCAGAAAAAATCAAATAAACCTGCAAGACCTGATGACATATATACTAGGAATTTAACAGTGTGGTCAAGGTTTAGCATTTCCTCCAGGAGTCATTTCCAGGTGGTCCTTTGAGTATTCTGAAGTACCTGATGATGGTCATCATGCAAATGTAGTACCACTTCAAAAAATGGAAATTAAGTATGTGGGAAATTATGGGCACTAGTTTAACCTCACTAGTTTGCAAGGTGTTAGAAGAACTGGTCAAGGAGAATGTTCAGATTCATCTTTTGATAGGCATAGCCCATTAAGGGATTCTCAACATAGATTTGTAAGTTGTGAGGTTTGCTTAACTAGCCTACCGGAGTTCATGGAGCATGCGACCAGAGCATTTGACAATGGAAACAGGATAGATGTAGTGTAGTTAGATTCTAACAAAGCTTTTGATAAAGTTCTGCATGAGCATCACAGCAGATGATGCGGTCTCCGGTGGCGCAATCTTTTCTGGTACTGATTTCTTCTTTTGTGGTTTTTCCTTTCCTGGTAAAATGACTGGCTATTGAGATACAAGTACTTTAACTTAAATGGCCCATTGCTTGAGTAGTCTTCATGTCCCACCAAAATGAAAATATTGTTGTCCTTTAAATTATGTTTTGCATTCTTGGAAAGAATGTTCGAATACGACGTTTGTCAACGCGATTAAGACGATGAGGCAACTCATTTCCCCCACAAGTGCTCACTTTTCGGTTGATGACGAAGTACTGCGTCATCCATGGTCACTGTGCCAGAGCTTAGTAATTATCAGTACCTGATGCTTCTTAGACGTGATAAAAAAGACATTCAACATTGCTTGCAATCAATCCAATACTCTTTCACGTCGAAAATATTTAGTATCCGGATATGCCTCGACACAAATGTGGGACAGAAAGTCAAGATTTCAGCTGCCACAATGGGCGACAACATGGAGTATCTGCCACCAGATGGCAGTGCAAGCGACTGTGACACCGGAGTCAGCAAACTGCGGCCCGCTACCGTTGGAAGTGTGTGCTGGAAGGTTGTTGATGCCAGATTTCAATAGCTTTGCGCATACTATTGCAGAAACTATTTAGAGACCTGGGTGTTGGCTGTGTTTCTAAATTCATGGCGTTGGTTCCCAGCCGAGGAATCCAGAAAAAAAGGAAGATAAGGAGGAAAATTCAAATAGAAGCCTACTTCATGCGAATTAAACAACCCCGTGCGTGTGCGACACCTTTCAATGAGTAAAAGAGATGATGTAATTGAAACGTGGCATGATGAGTATTTCTTGACCAATGTGGAGTATGCTAATGCTTGCTTACCGATGGGTGACGATCTTTCCTCGTAGCAGGTACTGTTTTTTCTCATGGTTTATGGTCAGGGCAGTGCCTGCTGTTAGGTTGAAGTTAATATATGTTGGATATCGGCATGGGTTCTAGGCAGACACCAGATAGATTGTTGTACATACTTTTAGAGGGCGCCTTCCCCAGGAACATAGGGAGGACATTAAGGACATCCTCCCCCATGAAAATGTGGTGTCCCTCATACCGGGAAAAGGCTCCCTCCCGACAGGCTACAGCGAAACATGCCTCGCTCAAAGGATATTTCAGCCAAAGGGTTCCTCTGAGAGGAAACGGCGCCCTCTTGAAGGTAAAAGACATCACTAAAAGGAAAGACGTTCAGAACCTCCAAGTGCACCCCAACTCACGCGCTCAATGAATTTTCAGCCGAAAGCGCACCTCCAAGGACTTTCGCAGTAGCGGACTTCCAAGGAAATGATGCCCCCCCCAGAAGAGTGCCCGCTCCCATATCCCCGGGTCAGTGTCCACTGACCAATAAAACTATTGCACAAGCTGAGTACTAGAGATACTGAGGTCTAACGCAGAAGTTTGTCCAGATGGAATACAAAAGTGAGTTCTGGCACCTTGTGTAAAAACTGCTCCATAAGACGTCCACGCCCATTGGTATCTTCACCTCCCCAAACGGTAGGATGTGAATTAAAGTCACCTAAAATTAAAACCGGCTTAGGGAGCTGAGAGCAAAGAAATTTCAGCTCAGTAGATGGAAATGACGTCCCAGGAGGTAGGTAAATACTGCATTATGAAATCATTTGTCGACCAAAGTGTACCCTGGCAGCGACAACTTGGAGGCTCACGACTAGTGGCTGCGAGGGACACTATGGTGGATGCCTAGTAGCATTCCACCATGGGAAGCGGTGTCAGATGCTACTTCTTTTTGGTGGAGGGTGTAGCATTTTACCTGGATTGCGGTGTCTGGCGACAGCTTTGTCTCCCGTAGGCAGAACGCCACTGGACAGACCCTGCTGAGCACTCCTTGCACTCCATGGGCACTGCTTATAAAACCCCTGCAGTTCCATTGGTTATTGGTTTTTACGACACGTCGACAGTTGAGTCATGGAGCGTCGCCAATATCTCACGCCGATTGGTCGCGGGCGAAGAGTAGCGACAGGTGAGACTCGAACCCACAACCTTTCGATTGTGAGACGAGCATCTTACCCCTAGACCACTCGTCCCCTCTGCAGTTCCATTGTAAAACAGCCTGTATAGTGAGCTATTTTAAAATGGGGTAAAACAGGTCAGTTCATGACGAATGGACCGGAGCCCACGAACTAGACGGTGATCATGGGAACTAGCAATGAACCCCAACTAATGTGCAGTTCTTAAAGCACACTGTGGTTCATATTACTGGAAAAATCTTGGCTCTTATGCACATTATTACCAAGATGGAATTCAGGTAAGCTTTGTGGAGATGAATACTGACTTAGGCATCACGTAGACAGAAAATTGCACTTCCATCAACACATTGCTGGTATTGTACAAAAGCTAAAAGTATGGCCAGCAACTTGCTAAGTTCCACTTCATGTCATTTTTCTGAATTTATGAAAATCCTGTACATTACTCATATCAGACCTCTGTTGGAATTTTCCTTGTGCATTTGGAATACAGGATACATAGGTGATTTCAAATGACTAGAGTCAGTGCAGAGAATGTGGACATGGAACATAGAGGGGATGGAAGGTCTGGATTAAGGCACCAAATTGCAAAAACTATATTTATACTCGGTGAATGATAGACTGATTTGAGCAGACATTATCCAATGTTGGAAGGTATTTTCATGGCCATTCAGCCATGAGGATCCCTAATATGTATGTGCTGAGACCATTGGCAGACACACATGGACATGCACTGAAATTGGTCCTCAGATATGCATCAGTGGTTGGTTATTGGTTTTCCGACACATCAACCGTTGAGTCATGTAGCGTCGCCAATCTCTCACGCCGATTGTCCGTTGGCGAAGAGTAGCGACAGGCAAGACTCGAACCCACAACCTTTCGATTGTGAGATGGGCAACTTACCACTAGACTACTCGTCCCCAGACATGCATGAGTGAATTGTAGGAAAATATTCTTTTTAGCCTCAGATGCAGTGCCACATGGGATTCATTACCTGATGATGTAGTAGCCTTAAAAGACCTAGCTGCATTTAAAGCTGCACTGCACTTAAATATCTGCACATTGCTGTATAAATATAATGAATAGATTAACCATGATAGCATACTAATCAAACTTGGAAGAGTAGCTTTACTTCTTTGCATCTCATTTTGCTGAACTCACATTATACGTCTTGAGTGATAACTGTCTATTAGCAGATGTTGTGGCTACGTATATACTAAGTATATAAATTATGCTTCAGTTATACTCCCCAGTTCCTGTTACTTGCCCTGTCCATCTAATAACTCTAATGTTTCTCTAATCTAGGGGACTGTCATACCTGCAGACACTGGCTCCCCTCAATCAGCCATATAACTATCTCTGAATTATGTCAAACTTGAGAACTTAGGGAGCCAACCAGGTGAGAGTATCTTGGAGAGTATTTGGTCCTGAAGAAATTTCCAGGGCCAAGAGATTCACGACTTCATTTTCTAAGCATTGAAGCTTTATACCCCACAGCCTGAGCACCATGCTAGTCAGTCAGACAATATCAGCAAGGAAGAAATGAATCAGCCACAGCCCAGACTATCCCATCAAGGAATGTGAAATGTGTGCAGCAGTAACTGCTGATGTTGTGGGGAGTTCCTCATTGAATGTATTTAAAAGTAAGGAGACAAATTTTTAGACAGGAAAATCTGTTTTTGAGTTATAATTACTGATGGATAGGGTGATGTTTATGCTAAGGAAGTGTGCCGGCACATACCCCTTTAAGCAGGCATGGATGCAGTCTGAAAATCATTGGTGTGAGACATTCAATCCACATATGTTAAGAGGGATCAAGGGAATAGGGCTGGATAGCTACGGTAGATAAGCATTGATAGGTGTGTGGGATGTTGGTGGATGGTTTCTTTAGGATGTAGTGATGGTTGGGGTGGGTCTTTTTACCAGGCTTATGGTATCTTCCATTTACAGACTTAACTGGATGGGCCCTTGTGGTTCTTTTAAGTCTAAACAATTTATGACTTTATGACTTTATAACTTGTAAAATACTGTGAATATTGTACCAATATTTTATCTAAATCATGCCTATAACTCCATGAAATTGTCTGACAATTTCATTGATGTGACAATTATTGTCATGTCATCAACAGTAACAAACTCTGCTGACTGAAAAGTAGGCATTTGCAGAGAATATGAGTCATCACATTGTCTTAATGGGGTTCATAGGCATTATATTCAAAAATACTTTCAAAGAATCAAAAATTACCTAGAACTGCAGATTTACCATGCTTTGTATGTGGCCCATAATACAAGTGTCTTTCATGACCCAGAGTTGCTTTATTGCAGTTTAAGGCAACCACAAGACAAGTTTTAGATACATTTTACCTCCATGAAGCATACAAAGGGGTTAGGTTAGGTTAGACTTTTGTTGTAAGTCAGAAAATTCCCAACATTTTTGCTCAGGAATATTTTTAATTGAGTTTTGTTTTCAAGAACAGCCTGAACAGCAACAAAAACAGCCTTAACCTGAAATTTCTTGAGAAAACAAATGGTTTGGAAATTTTCCATTGCCACAAAAAATGTCTTTCTTCCATGGAAGGTTAGGCTAGGTTAGACAAAATTATGTTATATCTTTTTCTGGTATTATTAGAGTTGAAGGTAACAACAAAACAAGTTGTACACACATTTTAACTGCATGAAGCATATGAAGGGGTTAGGTTTGGTCATTTAAGTTAGGTTAGACTTTTGTTGTAGGTTTGAAAATTTTCTTTTTCTTATTAAAAAAACATAAAATATTTTTTCTTCAAAGCATTCCAGGCTAGGTTAGGTTAAGTTAGGTTGATTTTCTAACTCAAAATTTCTTGGGAAAACAAATTGTTTGGAAATTTTCCATTACAAACAAAAAATGTTTTCTTGCATAGAAGGTTAGGCTAGGTTGCTACATTTTGTATATACCTTGAATGTTACTTTTTGTTATATTACTGAACTACAAGCCCATTTTTTGGGTGTTAATTTGTACCCCAACTGAATAGTATGAATGATGAGTGTGATCAGAATGAGTGATCACATCATGTTAAGTGCATACACAAACATTGCATTGGGAAAATAAATTCCAAGAAATCAGAAATTACCTCAAACTGCAAATTTACTCACAAGTATGGGCCCCTGACACACTATTGGGGACCCAGCATGGCATTTTGCAGTCATGACACATTTTTTGGTATTATTGCAGATCAAGGTAAAAGTTGACATTTGGAATTTTTATTTTCAATACTATGTATTCTAACACAAAAAAGATGATGTGACCACTTATTTTCTCTGCAAATGCTTACTTTTCAGTTGCCAAAGAAATACACAATCATAATCTTCACTCTACAAATATAGTCAATCACATATAACTATCCATACCTGGTGTGCCACAGATATGATAAAGAAGTTCAACACTTCATGCACTTGATTCAATGCTATACAAAAACCTTATGTTTCTGGCTTAATTCCATATTCATTTCTGACAAGAAATATTTGTGGCCATACACTTCCATAGCCTTTGATCAAGGCCGGAAGTTCCTTGTGATGCTGTTAACTTGGTTAACTTGGTAGGTTGGGTTAGGTTAGTTTAGGTTAAGCTACTTTGACCATCTCATTGAGGTATGTGAACCGTTTGTAGCATTAGCCAGTCAAAGCCTCAGTGTCATACCTATGATGTCATTACAATGTGATGTCATTGTCCAAATTGAAAAGTAAGCATCAGCACCGAAAATGAGTGGTCACATCTTCTCAGTCATGTTCATAAACATCATATTCTGAAAAAGTATTCCCAACATTCCCAAAACACCTTTTATCAAAAATTTACCGATTATATTATGCTACATTATCTTAGTCTAGGTTAGGTTGGGTAAGGTTATTTTATTTCTTCCATGATCTATATATTCATATGTATTTTTTCAATTCTTCATTGATTGAGCAGTAAAGACAAACGAGACCTAAAGATATACATGAAACTGAAGTACAAATCTGTCACAGACCTGCTGGCTGGCATTTCACAAGGCCAAAAAGACATTGATACTGCCAAGTCATGGGGACTAGCAATGAACTCCAAGAAATGTGCAGTTCTCAAAGCACACCATGGCTCATATGACTGGAAAAATCTTGGCCCTTATGCACATTATTACCTACATGGATTTCAGGTAAGCTTTGTCAAGATGCATACTGACCTAGGCATCACAGTAGATAAAAACTTGCATTTCCATCAACACATTGCTAGTATACTACAAAAAGCTGGAAGTCTGGCCAGCAACCTACAAAGTTATACTTTATGTCATTCTCCTGAATTTATGAAAACCCTTCACATTACTCATGTCAGGCCTCTTTTGGAGTTTGCATCATGTGTTTGGAATACGGGTTACATGGGTAATTTAAGGCGACTTGAATCAGTACAGAGAAGGTGGACACGAAACAGAGGGGATGGAAGGTCTGGATTATGGTGCCAGATTACAGAAACTAGGTATGTACTCAGTGAAAGGTAGACTGATTCAAGGAGACATTAACAAATGTTGGAAGATTTTTCATGGCCATTCTGCCATTAAGATCCCTGACATGTTTGTGCTGGCACCATTGGTGAACACATGTGGACACTCGCTGAAATTGGCGCACAGGCGTGCATCAGTGGATTGTAGGAAGATATTTTTTTGCCTCAGATGCTGTGCCACCTGGAACTCATTGCCTGATGATGTAGTAGCCTTAACAGACCTGGGTGCATTTAAAGCTGCACTGCACTAAAATCTCTGCACATTGTTGTATGAATATACTGAATGATTAACCATGATAATATACTAATCAACTTGAAGAGTAGCTTTACTTTTCTATATTCAGAATATAGAGATCTCTCTATAGATATTTTCAATCTCTATATTCAATTTCTATATTCTCTATTTCAGAAATCTTGGCTGACAACATATTAGCAGATGTAGTGGCTACTCTAAGCATACAAATTCTCCTTAAGGTACACTTTCCAGTTCCTGTGTCTTGCCCTGTCCATCTGATACCCATATTTTTATTTAATCTAGGGGACTGGCATACCTGCAGATACGGGCTCCCCTCGATCGGGCACGGAACTCATCTCTGGGTGAGTGATGCTTGAGTATATGGGGAGCCAACCAGGTGGGAGACAAACCACATAAAGCCATGCATATCAATGTAGGTTTAGCTTTGTGGTGTACTGGTTGTGCTCCAGCATCTCACATTATTATTAAGCATTCTTTTGAGGACAACCATGCAAACTTAGAAATTTTTGAGAACACTCATTCACAGCGAGGTTATTTGCCCAATTTGTTCCAAGGTTTGCCAGTGTTTGTTTTTAAGGAATTCCACAGCTCAAGATTCATAATTTCCTTCTTGAAGCATCAAAGCTTTATAAGCCACAGTCTGAGCACCATGCTGGTCAGTCTGACACCAGTGTGGTGCAAATGAACATGCTACAGCCTGGATGATACCATTAAGGTATGCAAATGTTTGCAGCATTAACTCATCAAATGCCATTAATATCATAGCACATTTCCTCCATACCATGCCTATGACATCATCAATTGCATTAACTGTTGTTGACTTAAAAGTAATCATTTGCAGAGAAAATGAGTGGTTGCATCGTCTTTATCACGTTAAAATACACCATATTAAAAAAGTTCAAGGAACCAAATTTTTCCTTGATCTGCAGATTTACCATAAATGTTTGCAGCATTAATTCGTAAAATGCTGTTCATATTGTAGCACATTTCCTCTGTATCATGCCTATGCCATCATCAATTGTATTGACCACTGTTGACTTAAAAGTAATGCTGCTTCACCATATTAAAAAAGTTCAAGGAACCAAATTTTTCCTTGATCTGCAGATTTACCATAAATGTTTGCAGCATTAATTTGTAAAATGCTCTTCATATTGTAGCACATTTCCTCTGTATCATGCCTATGCCATCATCAATTGTATTGACAACTGTTGACTTAAAAGTAATCATTTGTAGAGAAAATGAGCTGCTGCATCATCTTTTTCATGTTGAAGTACACAGCTATCCACTGTATTAAAAAAAAGTCAAAAGAACCAAATTTTACCTTAATCTGCAAATTTAACCATTTTTTAGGCACCCAACAATTTAAACTTTGAACATGGGGACCTATGTGGTGGGTCCTATCATACTAGGTTCTCCGGTTATTTCCTGTCATCAGTTAGGCACCTACTTACATAGCCACATGGTCTATCAAATATTCATAATAAATTCACGCACCTGATCTTGACTCCTGGGTGGTGATAGACGGCTCATTCTGGTAGGTACCTTCAACCAGACACCCACAACACGCCAACCCGCTGCAAGTGTCAAAGTCTACTCATCTGAAAAAAGTAATCACATTCCTGGTGGGAAATTAGCCTTTCCTTCAACTAATGAAGCAATACCAATCCTCGAGCCAACCTCTACACCAAGGCTAGGATTCTAGGGCAAATGTACGTAAGGACAATTGTACGTATGGCAGATATACGTACGCAAATGTACGTAAGCAAATGTACGTATGCGCAAATGTACGTATGCGCAAAAGTACGTATGCGCAAATGTACGTAAGCGCAAATGTACGTATGCGCAAAAGTACGTATGCGCAAATGTACGTAAGCGCAAATGTACGTATGCGCAAAAGTATGTATGCGCAAATGTACGTAAGCGCAAATGTACGTAAGCTCAAAAGTACGTATGCGCAAATGTACGTAACCGCAAAAGACGCCAGGACAAATGTACGCAAATACAGCTTCACGTAATCGAAGTGTATGAAAGCGCACGTGTACGTATCTGTACATTTACGTATGTGTAAATGTACTTGAGCGCAAATGTATGTAAGTGCAAATGTACGTATTCGCAAAAGTATGTATAGGCAAATGCCCGTAAGCGCAATTGTACATAACCGCAAATTTACGTGACAGCAATTATATGGAAATACAGCTTTAGGTAAGCCAAATGTCTGAAAGCGCACGTGTACGTAAACGCAAATGTACGTAAGCGCGAATGTACGTATGCGCAAAAGTACGTATGCGCAAATGTACGTAAGCGCGAATGTACGTAAACGCAAATGTACGTATGCGAACATGTACGTAGGCGCAAATGTACGTATGCGCAAATGTACGTAAGCGCAAATGTACGTATGCAGAAATGTGCATAGGCGGAAATGTACTTGTGGCAAATGTACGTAACCGTAAAGGTACGTATGCACCAGGGTACGTAAGCGTAAAAGTACGTTTGCGCAAATGTACGTAACCGCAAAAGTAAGGAAGGGCAAATGTATGTAAATACAGCTTTACGTAATCGAAGTGTATGAAAGCTCACGTGTACGTATGTGTACATGTACGTATGTGTAAATGTACTTGAGCGCAAATGTACGTTAGTGCAAATGTACGTATTCGCAAAAGTATGTATAGGCAAATGCCCGTATGCGCAAATGTACGTATGCGCAAAAGTACGTATGCGCAAATGTACTTAAGCGCAAATGTACGTATGCGCAAAAGTGCGTAATCGCAAATGTACGTCAGCGCTAAAATACATATGAGCAAATGTACGAACGCGCAAATGTATGTATGCGCAAAAGTACGTATGGGCAAATGTACGTAAGCGCAAATGTACGTATGCGCAAAAGTGCGTAAGGGCAAATGTACGTAAGCGCAAAAATACGTATGCGCAAATGTACGTAAGCGCAAATGTACTTATGCGCAGAAGTACGTAAGCGTAAATGTACGTATGCGCAAAAGTACGTAAGTGCAAAAGTACGTAAGCGCAAATGTACGAATGCGCAAATGTACGTAAGCGCAAATGTACGTATGCACAAGTGTACTTTATCGCAAAAGAACGTATGCACAAATGTACGTATGCGTAAATGTACGTAACCGCTAAAGTACGTAAATACAAAGGTATGTCAGTACAGCTTTACGTAACCCAAGTGTATGAAAGCGCACGTTTACGTATGCGCATATGTACCTATGCGAAAATGTACGTAAGCGTAAATGTACGTAAGCGCAAAAGTACGTAAACGCAAATGTACGTAAGTGCAAATGTACATATGCGCAAATGTACGAAAGCGAAAATTTACGGATGCGCAAATGCACGCAAGCGCACATGTACCGAAGCGCAAATGTACGTGTGCGCAAATGTACGTATGCGTAAATGTACGTAATTGCAAATGTACGCAAGCGCAAATGTACGCATGCACAAAAGTACGTACGCGCAAATGTCCATATGTGTAAAAGTACGTAAGCGGAAAAGTACGTATCATAATCCTTCGCTAGCACATCTACGCAATCGGATAGAAGAAGGGAAGCGCACGCCACGTACGGAGCACAGGGCGATCACGAGACGAATGACCGCCTGCTGCTCGGAGGAACACCGAAGACCGCGGCAAGCGCACCTGGAGCCGAGGAAGACGCCAACAGCCAACTGCCGCCTGCCACCTGCCACTTGCCACACCACCATACACCATACACCTACTTACACACGGCCCACACACCTCGCACCTCAGCCCCCTCCCACCTCCCACACACCACCACTACCTTTCCATCTTCCATCTCTCAGACCTCAGCTCAACCTCCCAAACCTTCAAGACCGACCTTTGCGACATCTTCAAGACAGCTTTACTCTTCACGCCTTGTACATCTACTATCACCAGTGACAGTGCTTCATCTTCGGACCAGTGCCCAGCTCTCCGCTTCAACGACGTCTTTACTCTCAACGGTCAGTCCGGCGGTGCTGCGACTCACTCTCACCCCGGGCTCCCTGCACCCCCCCCCGATTTTCCCTCTAGTGCCTTCTGCACGATCTTTATCTGATCTTTTCTGAACGAGCTTACTTCACGCAAAGTTTCTGATTTCTTTGCGTTCTCTTCCTTTTTATCTGCCCGCTACTGTTACACCTATCGGGCTCTCTTCACGCTCTTCCGAACCCTCCGCCAAACTATACTGTAACTGTGTACTGCGCCACACACCTGCCACTTATCACCCTTTATTCAACGCCACATACAAACCAAACGCATACAACTCCACTAACGACATGACCAAAAACATGCACTCCACAAACCAGCCAACCGGCGATTTCTTCCTTTGCCGCCGGGGAACGGGGAGCCCATGGGCTCCATCGACCCCTGGTTGGTGGAGGAGGAGATCGCCAAATACACAGGAGTGCCCTACACTCCAAGCAAATCAGATCAAGGGCACTCCTGATACAAGCACACTCCGACATCGACAGCAAAATGTTCCCCACCATACACATGATACACCAGACACCCATCACCATCACTCCAGCCACGAAACTCAACACCTCTCAAGGAACAATACACGCACGAGAACTTATCGGTATCGCGGTGGAGACCCTGGTCTCCAGACTTGGGAGTCAGGGTGTCTCTGCCGCATACCGGCCGACTCAAACACCTGGACGACCACACACCCACATTATCATCTTAACATTCAGCACCCGGACCCCACCCAAATACCTCAAAGCCGGATACCTAAGATACAACGTCACTCCACATGCATCCCTCCCTCGGCGCTGCAAAAAGTGCCAGCGATACGGCCACTCTGAGGGTGCCACTCCAACACCTACACATGCGGAAAATGCGCTGGACCCCATAACATCACAACATGCCCAGGTGGCGGGCCTTGCTGCGCCGCCTGCGGGGGGAAGCACGAGGCCGGGGACAGCTCCTGCCCTCGGTGGACGACGGAGAAGGAATTTCTCCGCCTGGTCCACCTGGAGGGCATGGAGCTGTCCCTGGCCAGGAGGGCGTTGGCCGACCCGCCGGCGGCGTGGCCAACCCGCCGCACAGAGCCGGGTTACAGACCCCCACCACCACCACTAAACCACACAGAGTACCCGGCTCTGCCCACACCCACCACCACCCGACACAAGCACAACACAAACAACTACCCACAAACAAATCAAACGCGACCACAACCCACACCAACACCCACCACCAGCGCACGTAAAACGCGAGCACCAACACCAGAATGCACCTCAGTACAGCGCCCGACACACCAACCACCACCACCACCAACCCGCCAACCGACACTGACACCGACCCCCTCCCCCCCACGTCCACCGCCACCACCCCAACGGCCAACAGCCTCACCATATCCACAGACCTCTCCCTCAACAGACGGGTCACCAACACACATAATCCGCACATACAGAGACCAGGACACAGACACAGAGGAACATGCTGGCATAGAACACTCTTCAACAGACACAGAGCGGACACTCCCCCCACAACAGAGACCACCCCCCACCCACAAACCACCAAAGACACTGAAAACACACCAAGACCGACCTCATCTAAAATACCACTTACGCGCGCCAACACACAAAAACAATGAACACAATCATACAATGGAACACACGGCCTCATTAGACATTGGAACGAATTCAAACATTACGCATTACAAACAAATCACACAGCACTATGCCTACAGGAAACACACTTCAAACCTCACGACCCATATCAATTTAACATTCCTCACTACACACTACACAGACAAGACACACACAACATACACAGATCAGGCGGAGTGTGCACATACATTAGGAACACAACCCCGCACCGCCTGATACAACTCAACACCACAGCAGACATACTACTCACTGAAATATACGTACACAACACAGCTTACACACTCATTAACGTATACGACACCCCCTCGCGAAACACAGAAACCCTCTCGGAATTAAACAAGACACTTGATCAAATTCACACCCCTGTCATACTCACAGGAGATTTCAACTCACACCATCCACTATGGGACACTCGCACAGCACAACCCGATCACAGAGCACTCACACTCATCAGATGGGCTACACAACATAACCTCACAATACTCAACACCGGCTCACCAACATACCTCGTCCCAATTAGTTCCCTTCTTCCTACCACCCCAGACATAACACTAGCTTCCTCACGCATAGCCCTCACCCTATCCTGGACAGCCGACTCCGATCCCAACTTTAGCGACCACGCACCCATCACCATTACCTTCCACCAAATCCCGACCACCGGCCCACCCAACTCCCAGGTGGAACCTCAAAAAAGCATCCTGGGCCCCCTTTTCAGAATCCCTAGCAGCACAAGCAGCACACAACCCACAATACTCACCAGAACAATACGCCGACATGCTTCTCACCAAAGCCCACCAACACATACCACAAACAAAACCACGACACCAACACAAACCTCGCGCGGTTCCCTGGTGGAGCGAAGAGTGCCACCGGGCGATCCGCGCGAGGAACCACGCACGACATAGATATGAAAGACACCGCACACCGGAAACACTCACAGCATACAAACAAAACAGAGCACTATGCAAACGCACCATCAGACAAGCCAAAAAGGCCTGGAATAAATTTTGCAATCAATTTAATAGATTCACCCCTCTCGGCGAAATTTGGACAATCCTTAAAACATTTCAACACCGACGAAGACCACCAGACAAAGCCATAATACTCAGACACAACAACAACAGCATTACAGATCCACAAACAATAGCTAACATCTTCGCACAAAATTACCAACTTAGTTCATCCACTCTCCCGCGCAATCCCCCAGCCCCCATCAGACACACACGTCCACATCTTTACAGCACTAGGTTCACACTCACAGAACTACAACTGGCAATTGCACAAACAGGAAACACAAGCGTAGGACCAGACAATATACACTATTCATTCTTTAAACACCTACCAACACAAGCATTACACACATTACTTGACACCTACAACATCGCATGGACAACACACACATACCCACAATCTTGGCTACACGCTTTGCTCATTCCCATCTCTAAACCAAACACTGACTCAACTCTATGCGACTCCTACCGGCCTATCGCACTAACCAGCTGTGTTCACAAACTCTTCGAACGCCTTGTCAAAAAACGCCTTCTCTGCATTATTCAAACACAAAAACTAATCTCTCCTATACAATCAGGCTTTCTCCCTAACCGCTCATGTCTTGACAACCTCACCTATCTCATCACTCACATCCAGGAGCGGCGGCCAAGAAACGATCCACGATCGCCGTCTTCCTGGATCTTAAACAAGCCTATGACACTATCAACAAAACAGCACTCTTACAACACTTATACAACTTAGACATACAGGGCAGACTCTTACACTACCTCCATTTCTACCTACTAAACCGATCATTTCAAGTTAAAATTGGACCTCACACTTCAGACACTAAACTCCTTACAACCGGTCTAATGCAAGGTTCGTTTCTTAGTTCCCTTCTCTTTATTTTAGGTCTAAATTCAGTCATCACCGACAACTTTCCGGCCAAAATTGTAATCTATGCAGACGATATAGTAATCTGGACATCACAAGAAACACCAAATCACGCACTAACAATACTACAAGCTGCACTAACTGAACTACACAACAAACTCGCCTTACTAAATTTACATATCGCACCACACAAATCCAAATGTATGTTTTTCGGTTACCACAAACACAAAGATGAACATCCACTAAAAATAGACCAGACACCCATACCATTCGTTACCAGAGCAAAATTCCTAGGCATGACATTAGACCCACGACTCTCCTTTCTGCCACACATCTTAGACATTCAAAAACGCGCATCGAAAAGAATAAACCTCCTCCGAGCACTTTCTGCCACAAACTGGGGATCCGATCGAAACACACTTCGAACTCTCTACAAATCACTCATTCGGCCAATTTTGGAATACGGATCCCCACTCTTCGAAAACGCTGCTAAATCAAACCTCAAAATTCTAGACACACTGCAACATCAATGTCTAAAAATAGCCACAGGAGCATACACCACCTCACCTTACCTCGCTCTCCACATATACAACCACATGCCAGAACTACAGCACAGACGCACAGAAGCACTATTAAGACATCACTACAAAACGCAACTCATTATACAACACCCATGCACACAGGCACTAAAACTCCGCACCACACGTGTACACCAACTCATGACAACAACACCACTCAAAGCTACAATAGGCTGCCGCATCCACCAACACGCAAATAGACTACATATTACACTACCCACATCAAAACCACTACCACCACCCACTGCCTGGTGGAAACACGAATCACCTACGACAAACCTCCTTATAGACAATCCAAAGCACACATACACAGACGCAGAAATACATCAACTCTTCTTCCAGTTCGCATCACAAAATGCAAATCACAACATGATCTACACAGACGGCTCCAAATCACATACACAGCAGACGGGCACAGCGGCGGTGCTGTACTCCAATGCAGCACCGCCGCGGGTCATCCTTCGTGCCCGTCTGCACGACACAGCATCCACGTACCCAGCAGAATTATGCGTAATCTTCTCGGCTTACTCCACCATTTACAACACTAAAATTGAACACAACATCATAGCCACTGACGCAACATCAGCACTACAAAGCATCACACCCCACACCAAACACAAACACCCCCTCATCCCCAAAATACTGCACATACATAAACAACTCATTGCACGACAAAGACCACTACTCCTATGGATCCCAAGCCACACAAACATACATGGCAACGAACACGCAGACACTGAAGCAAACCTAGCCACAACATTACAACAAACCACACCATGCCCACTTTCACAATCTGACTACTACCCCACAATACATCAGGCACTCAACAAACACATCCAACAAACATGGGACACAGCAATAACGCAACTCCACGAAATTCGCCCCAAACACGAACACTGGCACACTATTAATCGACACACCAGATTTAAAAAACGAACACTAACACGAAACACAGCACTTATACACTCCTACCTCATACTACAACGCCCACGACCACAATGCACAACATGCCAACGAACATTCACCATCAAACACATACTCATTCACTGCACTAAATACAACAACCAAAGACAACACATCACAAATTACTGCAACACACACAACATCCCACTAAGCCTCACTACACTCCTCAACGACGACCATCCAGCACTACACGAACTTCTCTTCCACTTTCTCGCTATCACATGCCTAATTGATCACTTGTGAAGAAAAAAAGAAAGAAAAAAACCGGAAACAGACAATAAGATCCGCTAAAAAGGAAGGAAAAAACTAATAAAACTCCGGAAAAAAACAATAACAATAACAAAACAAAATTACGCCCAACCATAGTACCGAAAACAAGATGTTCTAGAAATGTTAACAACATGGCGATGACTCGACCCCCAACCCACCCACTACACCCCATACACCAAACTGGCACCGTCCAGACTGACAGCTTTCTCGACTACTTCATCTCCGGCTCTCAAACAACTCTGCTCTGCCATCTCTACATCTTCAAGCTACCAGGACCGACTCAACTCTTCAAGACGCCTCCGACTCTACTGCAACATCGCTCAACAAAACAAGTAATCTATCCACCCTCCATCTAATCCTCCTACCATTTTCTACTCACACTCACACCGGAAACAGCCGACATCACCTACAGGTGGCAGGCTGGCCAAACACAACGACACACACACACACACAGAGTACGTATGCGCAAAGGTACGTAAGCGTAAAAGTACGTATGCGCAGATGTACGTAACCGCAAAGGTACGTAAGGGCAAATGTATGTAAATACAGCTTTACGTAATCGAAGTGTATGAAAGCTCACGTGTACGCATGTGTACATTTACGTATGTGTAAATGTACTTGAGCGCAAATGTACGTAAGTGCAAATGTACGTATTGGCAAAAGTATGCATAGGCCCGTATGCGCAATTGTACGTAACCGCAAATTTACGTGATAGCAAATATATGGAAATACGGCTATAGGTAACCCAAATGTCTGAAAGCGCACGTGTACGCAAGCGCAAAAGTACGTATGCGCAAATGTACGTAACAGCAAAATTACGTAAAAGCAAATGTATGTAAATACAGCTTTACGTATTCGAAGTGTATGAAAGCGCACGTGCACGTATGCGTACATGGACGTATGTGCAAATGTACTTGCGCGCAAATGTACATAAGTGCAAATGTACGTGTTCGCAAAAGTATGTATAGGCAAATGCCCGGATGTGCAATCGTACGTAACCGCAAATTTACGTAATACCAAATATATGGAAATTCAGCTTTAGGTAACCCAAATGTCTGAAAGCGCACGTGTACGTATGAGTAAATGTACGTAAGCGCAAATGTACTTATACGCAAATGTACCCAAGCGCAAATGTACATACAATGTAAGACTATGTAAGCACAAATGCACGCATGCGCAAATGTATATATGCACAAATGTACGTAAGCGGAATGGATGTACGCAACAACAAAATTATATGATAAAAAATGTATGCATATTCAGTTATACGTAACCCAAATGTATGAAAACGCAAGTGTAAGTAAGCACAAAGGTACGTATGCTCAAATGTAGGCAAGCGCAAATGAACTTATACGCAAATGCACGTTAGCACAAATGTATATACATGCAAAGGTGCGCAAGCACAAATGTAAGTACCCACAAATGTGCCTATGTGTAAAGGTACGCATGCGCACCTGTCGCCTACGCCGCTCACGTGCCCTCACCACGCCTGCCGACCTTTGTCACCTCAAGACGGCCTTGAGTCATCTCAACATGCCCGACTTTAACCGGGCCGTCGCCTGGTTCGCCGTCACCATTGGCTTGTTCGGGCCCTCCGTGCACCTGAATATCTCAACCCCACAGAACACCAGTGGGATCCCGGGGGATCCTGTCAGAACCAGCACCTTACGGTCCACAGATGTTACTTGGCCCTCGCCATCCTCTGGCCTCTGGCCAGGCGGAGTGGGACCCCACGAAAAATATCAGGTGTGGTTCGAATCCCAGTGACCTCAGCAGCGGCGTATCAATGATTTAGTCTCGTGGGAGGGACGAACACCTGAAGAGCCCTACCTACTGAGGGACCCTATGTTTATAACACAAAGGAAAGGAAAACCAATTACGGAATTCAATGGGAGATAAATACATATCTAATGAGGGCAAGAATTTTATTGGATTGAGTCAAAATATCAGCACTCATCTGCATGAACAGAATTGCTCCTTTCTGTTATCCGCTAAGTTCAGACATAGTTTAATAGGGAGGGTGTTCATGATAAGAGTAGGCTCACATTGCTGTGCCTTTTCAACACAGTCACACGTTCTCAAAATGAGGCATGAATACCAGTGGGGAAAATTAAGTGCAAAAGTTGGGGACAGAGAGGAACTAGCAACATGCCTGACCAGCTATGCGCAGCGCACAGCTCCTCGCAAATTATTATTACTTTTTTGCTTAACCGATGACACCCTGGTACCCACCAGGGCGAAACAACTGGCATCGCTGGAGCGACCGTCATCACAGCTATCGCTGGTCTGTGTCCTTGGCAGCATTTATGACTATGATGGATATCCTATCTCTGAGGTTGGCCCTCAGTATTCCTTGCACCCATCGCCACTTCTCAAGGACTCTCTTAGCTCTCATGGGCCCCGATCCTTCAGGTGCTCATCCTAAGGCTCAGGCACACCCCAGTGCAGTTTTATCTGGCTCTCTGAGGACCTATTCATCCGTCAGGAGCTCTCTCCAACTTGCATGGGCCATTTCCAGTCCTCGATAAACCTGCATAGCTTTCAGGGGAATCCTGCGCACCTCAGAGACAGGCCTCACACTTTCTCGCAAATATCGCCAGCTCTCGGAACCCTCCTAAGCTCTTACCTGGTTTTGTTCATCCCTCAGTGTTCCTCCCACGCATCAGGAGCATCACAGTCTCATCCGCTCTAGCTCACAGGGAACCTTCCCAGTCCTGGACAGCATGTCGGCATGCAAAGACATTCTAGCTCTGAAGCCGGCTCTCAGTATTCCTCATAACCATCGCTAGCCATTACGGGCTCTCTTCAGATCTCAGGATGTCCTGTTCTTTTCATAGGGACCCCTTCCAAGCCTCTTGGACATCCCAGTCCAGTCCTCTATAGCTTTCAGTGATTATTTGCAATCGGCATTGGTTCTCTCCATCTGCCAGCGGCCATTCCCAGTATTTGACAATATTTCTAGCTGCAAGGTCTTTCTAGATCTGGCACTGGCTCTCATAATTCCTCACAACCACCGTAAACCTTAGGGACTCTCCTTAACTCTCAGGGTGCTCTGTTGGCCATCGGGGGCCCTCTCAAGCTGCTAGGGACCCTTCCTAGTAATCGACAGCTCTTTAAATTTGTAATCTCACAAGGGACCTTGTTCATCCATTAGAGGCCGCTCTCAACCTCGGAAGAATCCCATTCCAGTCCTCCATTACTCTCACGAGATCCTCTCCATCGCTCGGTACCATTTCCTGCTTCTAGGGACCCATCACAGCCCTGAATGGTTTCGTCTAGCTCTCGTCTCGGGGGAATTTCAGATCTGAGATGGACCCTCACTTGTCCTCTTCAGCTCATAGGGGTCCTGTCCATCCCTCAGGGGCCCTTCCAACCCAAAAGAGCATCCCTGCCCTCTCTAGCTCTCAGGCGCCCTGTGTGCTCCTAAGCTACGAGCCCACTCCACCTGAGACTCCTCTTCCCAGCTGCCACGGGCATTCCAGCTCTAGGGCGGGCTCTCTCTGGTCTTCACGGCCCTTGTCAGCTCTCAGGGTGAACGTATTCAGGTATCGAGGGCCATTTCCACACAAGTTGTTAAATGCGTTTGCATTTGTCCTCGGTTATATCTCTGCGCCTGGAGAGCCCCATCGGACTAACCAGGGGCCAGGTGCCCTTTCACCCCTTGGAAACGTCACTGCTTTTTAACGGCTCGGGGCTTGGGCTTAGCGGGCCTTTGCGTAGCAACGGGATCCCACCGCTCCGGCCCGGCTCGTCCCCTAGCTCGGGAGCCTCGTTATCGGCCTGAGGCCCACTGTCAGCTTTGGGCCCCTCTTCATCAGCGTGAGCCAAAGCCGAAGGCTCTGCACGTCCGGCCCGGGCCCCCATCCGTCGGCTCAGGGATCCTCTTCCACGGTCAGGACACTCCGTCCGGCCGGAGTACCCTCTTCAAAAGTTTGGTTCTTCTCTATCACGCAAGGGGCCCTCCGTGCAGCTTCGGCCCCCAGCGGTCCAGAGGCCGTTCATACCGGCTCTGGTACCTCTCCGACGGCCCAGAGCATGTTACGGCGGTAGGGATCTGTCCGTCGGCACAGTAGCCCTCCTTGGTGATCCAGAGTCTCCTCTGTCAGGCCGGAGGCCCTCTTTCAACAGCTTGCCCCCCCCCCCATCAGGCCAGGGACCTTTGCACCGCTTGGGCCCCATCTATCGACCCAAGTGCCCGTTCTGACTGTCTGAGGTCCTCATCCCTTACGTACACTTGTGCTTACGTACATTTGCGCTTACGTACTTTTGCATAATACGTACATTTGCGCTTACGTACATTTGCGTATACGTACTTTTGCGCATACGTACATGTGCGCATACGTACTTTTGCGCATACGTACATTTGCGCTTGCGCACATTTACGCATACGTATTTTTGCGCATACGTGCATTTGCGCTTGCGTACATTTGCGTTTACGTACATTTGCGCATACGTACTTTTGCACATACGTACATTTGCGCTTACGTATATTTGCGTATACGTACTTTTGCGCATACGTACATTTGCGCTTACGTACATTTGCGCATACGTACTTTTGCGCATACGTACATTTGCGCATACATACACTTGCGCTTACGTACATTTGCGCATACGTACTATTGCGCATACGTACATTTGCGCTTACGTACATTAGTAATGACATATATTTGTCATACGGGCATTTACATTTACACTTTGGTTACGTAATGCTATATTTACACCCATTTGCTCTTACGTACTTTTGCGCTAAATTACTTGTGCATACGTACATTTGCGCTCACGTACATTTCCGTATACGCACCTTTGCGCTTACAAACACCTGCACTTATGCACATTTGCGCATACGTTCTTTTGCAATTACGTGCATATGCGCATACGTAAACGTGCGCTCTCATACACTTGGTTGGTTGGTTATTTGGTTTTACGACACGTCGACCGTTGAGTCATGTAGCGTCGCCAATCTCTCACGCCGATTGGTCGCGGGCGAAGAGTAGCGACAGGTGAGACTCGAACCCACAACCTTTCGATTGTGAGACGAGCATCTTACCCCTAGACCACTCGTCCCCTTTTCATACACTTGGGTTACGTAAAGCTGTACTTATACATTTGCTCTTACGTACTTTTGCGATTACGTACATTTGCAATTACGTACATTTACGCATACGTACATTTGCGCACTTGTACATTTGCGCTTCGGTACATGTGCGCTTGCTTGCATTTGCGCATGCGTAAATGTGCGCTTTCGTACATTTGCGCATATGTACAATGCACTTACGTACATTTGCGCTTACGTACATTTGCGCTTACGTACTTTTGCGCTTACGTACATTTACGCTTACGTACATTTGCGCATACGTACATATGCGCATACGTAAACGTGCGCTTTCACACACTTGGGTTACGTGAAGCTGTACTGACATACATTTGCTTTTACGTACATTTGCGCTTACGTACATTTGCGCATACGTATTTTTGCGCTTACGTACATTTGTGCTTACGTACTTTTGCGCATACGTACATTTGCGCTTACGTACATTTGCGCATACGTACTTTTGCGCATACGTACATTTGCGCTTCCATACTTTTGCGCATACGTACCTTTGCGCTTACGTACTTTTGCGCATACGTACATTTGCGCTTACGTACATTTGTGCATACGTACTTTTGCGCATACGTACATTTGCGCTTACGTATTTTTGCGCATACGTGCATTTGCGCTTGCGTACATTTGCGCTTAGGGACGTTTGCGCTTACGTACACTTGTGCTTACGTACATTTGCGCATACGTACATTTGCGCATACGTACATTTTCGCTTGCGTACATTTGCGTATACGTACTTTTGCGCATACGTACATTTGTGCTTACGTACATTTGCGCATACGTATTTTTGCGCATACGTACATTTGCGCATACGTACTTTTGGGCATACGTACATTTGCGCTTACGTATATTTGCGCATACGTACATTTGCGCAAACGTACATTTGCGCATACGTACATTTGCGCTTACGTACATTTGCGCATACGTACTTTTGCGCATACGTACATTTGCGCTTACGTACATTTGCGCTTACGTACATTTGCGCATACGTACATTTGCGCAAACGTACATTTGCAATACGTACATTTGCGCTTACGTACATTAGCCATACGTACATCTGCGCTTACGTACAATTGCCGTACGTACATCTGCGCTTACGTACATTTGCTTACGTACATTTGCGTACGTACATCTGCCATACGTACATTTGCTTTACGTACATTTGTCCTGTTACCAGGCTATTTCATACCTCTATACAAGGCAATATAGTCAGGTATGGTCACTAGATGATTTGAACGCTTCGGACTGATTGATCGTGACGTCATAAGTTCGATGTAGCCCGATTCCTATGCTGTACAGGGAGCTGCTGCGATTTCCGAAAAACCATATATCAGATTCTATTGCGCCAATTCGGATGATTCTGGCACCGAAAGAAGAATCGCTTCCGTTTCTTTCGCCAATCTATCTGCTACTTTTGCTCTAGCGATCCAAACTATCGTGGTATATAGCGTCAAAGTTTTCTTGTACACCGCATCCCAAACTTCGGGGCCGGCCGCGCCCGGCCGTGTGGCGCAATTGTATGAACTCGAACTCGAGATCCAAAGGTGGTGGGTTCGAATCTCTCCAAAGGCCTTACTTTTTCAACCACACTATATTGCATTTATTAGGTAGGAACCTTACTGCATGCCGTCACACATATTGAACACGCTAACTGCAACCTTAATCATTGGCAACGCGGTACATAGCTAGTCGTCGCTTTACCGAGGCTTATTTTCTGACGCACCCGATCAGAAATTAGGCATATTCCAGCCTCAGGCCATCCCAAATTAATGGTCTGTTCCAAATAGCTCATCTGATATGCGATGAGTCTCGGGACGTTCTGGCTTGAACCCCAATTATACTTCTGGTCCCAATGAAACGACCCGATGAGTTTTCAGGAAGTTAGAGGCAGATGAGGCCAGGAAGTTGCAACATGACGTAAGAACGACTATAGGCAATGTTTATGCCAGTACAGTGCCTCTACACTACACCTCACACCAGGCGGTTTTACAGCGGCAAATTGCTCTCCCGTCTAGTCGCTTTTGATCCTTCCAAGTAATCCTGGCTTCAACTACAACATTCCAGACATGAACTAAAAAAGTACATCGAAGAACATTTAATGTTACTAAAAATTGCTTTCAATCAATGTTTCCAGCTTTTTCGTTGACACAAATTATTGCTTGGTGGTGGGAATAAAAATATTTTACATGGATTGTGTTAAGTATAATTTTCCTTAAACCAATTTATATTCCGAAACCCATATCCCATTAGACGGCAGGTGACAAATCAGTGGGCGCACGAGTGTCCTGTTCGTGGGATGTGTTGTGAATATTTTTTCGTTGTGCGGTGTGAGCATGTCGGGAGTATCGGGTATGGATTTATAAACTTGGTTGACATCGATTAAATATACCTTTGTTCTCATTTTCTCTACCAATTCTCAGGAAGTTGGCTTATAACCGCACCCCCGCTAATCTAACCATAGCGGCAATTTGTCATCTGGCAGTCATTCGTCGGCTGCCAGATACAATAGAGCTGAATGCAGTCTCCACGTAAATCAGAAAGCGTATTGCAATTTGCTGATGTTCGTAAGTTTAATTTTACTTATTTCAAGCAGTGTCGATAGTAAAACATATTTCGTTATTAAAGATGATGTGAGAATTAAATTTGGTGGTCGCTTTTAATTTATGCGGATCATTATGCCAGGTCTTCTCCCTCTATCCTGTTCCTTAGACCACCTGACCTGAGAGCAAAAAGCCGCTGTAAAACCGCCTCTTGACCGCAGTGACCAACGAAACGCCAAGCACACCTTTTCAGGCGTAATTTACCATGTGATCATTTCGGAATAAAGGGAGATAGAGTCACAAACCGAAAACCATATGATAGAACGCGTCTTTCTCTATGAAAAACGTACGTTCCGTTGTGACCTGAAACTTACCGTTCACTTAGTATACGAGCAAAATCACACCTTCAGGCCACGCATGTCTGACGTCCATCTGGCAATCATTGCATGGTTTCTTTCCACTGACGAATGTTAATAATGAATTAATGTGGGATGGAACTTTCTTGAAATTGTGGGAAGGATATAACGACCGATAATTGTCACGTAATAGCCGATAATAGCCAGCGGCGGTGGCACGTGCCACCGCCGCTTCTTCGGCGTGCCCCGTAAACCCCTCGCCAGACTGAGACACGAGAACACTGATTTATTGACATGACGTCACTGGCGGATCCAGGGGGGGGGGGCATTCCGGCCATGGCCCCCCAAGCGCTTCAAAGGGGGGTGGCATAGTGTCTTTTGCCCCCCCCTCCCCAAACCAACAAAAGTAAACTAAATTAAAATGCAGTAACCTTTGCTGAGGTTAAAAAAATAGCGTTCCGGGTGAAAACATCTCCAATTTTAAAGGTATTTTGTAATAATTGTTTGGAAGCACAATCTGGTAGCGTAGTAGATTCTGACACATCGAGGGTTCTATGCTGTTGAAGTTCTGCTTACAGCAAGAGATGACGAAATCAGCAGTTTCATTATTCCTTCGTCAGATAGGTTCATGAAGTTTGTTTAGCCAGTAACGGGCAAGCGGACCCAGTCAGCCAGGTTTCGAAAGCGGAATTTGAACAGGATGTTTTTTGCGATTGACCAGTTGACCCCAGTTGAGCAGCATGTTTCGTATGTTGGTGTTGGGACAAGGCCATATAGCCATATAGGTGTTGGGGTTGCTAAGATGAATAGACAGGCTACATTGACTGATTTTTCAAGAAGAATAGCAAGAGGAGGTCTGTATTTATATCCTGAATAAGAGATAACTGGTGGGTTTGCATGTAGGGGAGATTCGGGTGGTAGGACCGGGCTATTAAAGTTTAAGGGTATTATTGCAGTTTAAGGTATCTACGAGACAAGTTTTACACATACCCTCATGCACTGGCGGATCCAGGGAGGGGCCATTCCGGCCATGCCCCAGCGAGTCGGCTGAGGTTGCGAAGTACACCAGCGAGTCGGCTGATGTTGCGAAGTCAGCCAGTGGGTCGGCTGAGGTCGAGAAGTCAGCCAGTGGGTCGGCTGAGGTTGCTGAGGCAGCCAGTGGATCGGCTGAGGTTGCGAATTCAGCCAGTGAGTCGGCTGAGGTTGCAGTGCGAAGGTGATCTGGCTGATACCGTGACGTCAACTAGGACGCTAGACGGTGGGTTGATACCGTACCGTCAGCCAGGACGTTAGACAGTGGGCCGGTTGATGCCGTAACGTCAGCCAGGACGCTAGACAGTGAGCCGGTTGATGAGACGTCAGCCAGTGGGTCGGCTGACTGTGACGTCGACTTTGTTGAGCGGGCCGATGTGACGTCAGCCAGTGGGTCGGCTGACGCTGCGACGTCAGCCAGTGAGTCGGCTGACGCCGCGACGTCGACGCTGGTGAGTCGGCAGATGCCGTAACATCAGCCAGGACGTCAGACGGCGTGCTGGCGGATGATGCGGCGTCAGCAGTAAGTCGGCTGACACTGCGACGTCGACTTCGGTGAGCGGGCTGATGTGACGTCAGACCACCGTCTGACGTTGTGCCGCTCGGTGTTGTGACATCAGCCAGTGAGTCGGCTGTGACGTCAGCTGGTGTGCCGGATGATACTGTGACGTCGACGTCAGCGAGCCGCAGTAGCGATCTCTGCTGGAAGTTCGCCAACAGAGGCCTCACCGGGCGTGGAGTTGCTGACGGAGCGTCGGTGTCCAGCGGTTGGCGACGGCCGGCTGGGCGTGCGCAGATGCGGCGACGCAGTGGCGAGATGGGTGGTCCCTCGGTGTCCGGGTGGCGCCATCGGGCCTCCGGCAAGAGGGATAGATAGAGAGAGGCAGGACTGGGCGGGGTGTGCGGTGAGTGGAAAGAGTGACACAGTGGCTCCCCAAACCACGTCGGGGTCACCAATGTGGCGCCTGTGGGTGCGTGGATTAGACGTATAGGATCTGGGGCTACCAGGGAGGCGTCGTTGCCAAGTAACACCCGGGATGTGCACGGCCTGGCCGTACCATCCCCTTAGTGCGGTCGTAACGCCTCCATTAGGATAGAAGGTGAAAGAGAGGATTCCGCTGCGGCGGTGGCACGTGCCACCGCCGCTGCCTCGGCGTGCCCCTTAAACCACTCGCCAGACTGGGACACGAGAACACTGATTTATTGACATTTACTTTTGTTAGGTTAGGCACTTCGGCCTCCTCAGGCTTGAACATGTTTGTTTGTTTGTTTGGTTGGGCACTTCGGCCTGCTCAGGCCATTTCGTGCCGTGAGTGGAATGAATGAATAGTTATGTCTTGATAGTCAGTCTATAGTTCTTGAAGCAAGTTGGTTTTTTGGAGAAAAATGAAAAGTAGATTAATGAGGAATGGGTGCTGATCTCCTAATAGTGTAGGTAAAGAAAAGGTGATGTTATGTGTACGGCAGTAGTTGGTAAGTGTTTTTCTATGGTCATGGTAACGTTGACAGTGTAGGAGAATATGTGAAACTATAAGAAGAGTGTTGCATGATGGGCATGAAGGTCGAGGTGAAGCAGTGTATATATATCGATGTGTGAGAAAAGTGTGACCTATGCGGAGCCGGGGTAGAACTTTTTCTTCTTGTCTGTTTTTTCTGTATGATGTGGTCCAGTTTTCGATGACAGGTTTGATGAGACGTAATTGTGTGTGGTTTGTTGTGTCAGTCCATTGTTGGTTCCAAAAATGTTGAATGTTTTGTCGTATTGTTGATTTGATGGCGTCAAAATGTGGTGGGATTTCTGTGATGTGTGGTAATTGTAATGAATGTTTGGCGAAATGATCTGCTTTTTCGTTTCCTGGGATGCCACAGTGGCTGGGCACCCACAGGAAACGGACCTTCATGCCCATCAGATGAAGTGTTTCAAGTGTGTTATAAATGGAAATATGGCAATGGTGCGAAAAAGAAAGTGAAGAAAGAGATTGAAGAACAGATTTTGAGTCGGAACAAATGACGACATGGCGCATGGGGTGACACATCGAACGGTTGCGGACGTAGCGAAGGGCAGTGAGAATGGCGTGTAATTCGGCGATGAAAATGGAGGTCCCGTTTGGCAAGCGATGTTGTTGTGTGTATGTACCGGAAACAATGGCATTTCCTGTGCAATTTGCGTCTTTGGATCCGTCGGTGAAAACAAAAGGAACATGATGATAACGAGAACGAAACTGGTGGAATTTTTGTTTGGCGTATTCTGGACAAAGCTGTTATTTTGGAGTGGTGGTGAGATAGACAATATGTCTCTCAGCCATCTGCCACGGTGGTGTAGTTGGTGAAGAGAGAGAGCTGTAATATGCGGAATGTTGTAATGGAGTTGTGTAGTAAATGTTGTAATGCGTGAAGCTATGGTAAGCCCGGTTCGCTTTTCGGCGGGACCTAAATATTCGTGGTGTAGATTTGGGAGAATTTGTAAAGATGCGTGTGTGGGGTGGTGTTCTCGAAATTTAATTTTTGCGGCATATCGGAGTGTTTGTTCAATTCTTCGGAGACCTAATGGTGGAATTCCTGATTCGGTTTGTAAAGAAGTAATGGGAGACGTGTTCATTGCACCGAGTGCTATGCGAATGAATTTATTTTGTAAGATGTCCAAAAGCTTCAAAGCGGTGGTACTGCCACTTGCGTAAACTATGGAGCCATATTCTATGATGGGAAGAACCAAGGATTTGTACAATTGTAATAGCGTGTGACGATCGGATCCGAATGATGAAGACGTAATACAGCGAAATAAGTTGAGTCTGTGGAAACATTTGGCCTGGATGTGTTTGACGTGCTGGTGCATGGAAAGCTTGCGATCGAAAATAACACCAAGAAATTTGAACGAATTTACAAAATGTATGTCAGTGTTTCCGAGGTGAAGTGGTGTATCTGGATTTGGGCACGGAATTGATTTGCTGAATATCATTGTGGCAGATTTTGGAGCTGAAAATGTGAAACCGTATTTGATGGACCATTGGTGTATCCGGTCAAGTGCGTTTTGTAATCTAATTAAACAATGATCATAATTTTTGCCGGAACACCAAATCGCAGTATCGTCCGCAAACAGCGAGTATGATAGATTGGCAGGCATGTTGTCGAAAATGTCATTAATGATGATGTTGAATAATACTGGTGAAATACAACCAGTAAAATACATTTCTGTCATTAATGATGATGTGGTAATCCGTTCTGTAGAAAACGTGGATCGGAAATCGCTGACCTGCACCGGAGATGAAAATGACGGGAACCAGACAGAAATCCTATCAAATAATGAGCTAAATTTCCTTTCACGCCGAAGTGAAGGAGTTTGGAAATTAATGCCGGTTTGTATACCATATCATATGCTTTACTAATGTCTAAAAATACTGCAATGGTGTGTTCGTGTTTTTTATAACCAAGGCGTATGTCAGTTTCTAATCGAATGAGATGATCTATTGTACTATGGCCTTGACGAAAACCGCATTGAATTGGAGATAACAGATGATTTGTTTCTAAGTACCAGGTCAATCTTTTTACAATAATACGTTCTAAAAGTTTTCCTAGACAACTGGTGAGAGCGATGGGTCGGAAATTATTGGGGTTGCTGTGGTCTTTGCCGGGTTTTGGAATAGGGATGATGAGGGCTTCCTTCCAGTTTTCGGGGAAAGTATGGCCAGACCATAATGCATTAAATGTTTGTAAGATACAATGTTTTGTGTCGTTGGATAAATGTCTGAAAAAGGAATAATGTAAATTGTCGGACCTACAGAAGTATTACCGGCTGAGGAAATTGCTGTATCTAGTTCTGAAAATTGAAATGGGATATTGTATGTTTGAGTGTTGTCCGAATCGAATTGTGCCAAATCGGTGTGAAATGTGTGTTGTGCGTTTTGGAGAAATTCCGGTCTGTAGTTGTTGTCAGAGCTATTGTAAGCCATGGTATCCGCTATTGTATTTACTATTGTTTGTGGGTCTGTAATTGTGGTGTTTTGAATTTTGAGTGCCGGGAGTGATTTAAATGGAGTGCGTCCTGATAATCGGCGAATTAACTGCCAGATTTTGCTTAAAGGTGTTCGAGAGGTGATTTGTTGTAGATAAAGTGACCATGAACGGCGACGAGCTTCGCGAATGATGCGGCGTGTCTTCGCACGTTCATAATTACGGCTGACTAAATTGTGTTGGTCGGGATGACGTAAATATTTTCTAAATGCTCTCTTTCTTGCAGCTATTGCTCGGGAAACTTCTATCGACCACCAGGGGACTGGTGTTCTTTTTGTGAAAGGTTTTGTTAGTGGAATGGCGGTGGAAGCTGCTTCGAGAAGTGTTTTGGTAACTTGGTTGATGTTTTCGACGGGAGAAATGTTGGGGTTGTATTGAATATGTGAAAGTTCCTGAAAAGTTGTCCAATCGGCGTTCGAGATTTTCCAGCGAGGGACAAAACTTGGTGTCGTATCTGCCGCAGTTGAAAATGTGGGTGTTAATTTAATGGGGTAATGATCGCCGGCACGAATATCAGTGTCTATGGTCCAATCATAATCATTGGCCAGAGTCGGAGAGCATATTGATAAATCAATAGCTGTTTCTGTATTATGGCCAAGGTGAAAAAGGGTTGGTTCTCCGGTGTTCAGTAATACTAAATTATGTCGGTCTAAAATTTGTTCAATGATGCGGCCGCGAGTGTTTGTAAGTGTGCGTGTTGTATCCCACGCTGGGCTATGGGCATTAAAATCGCCAAGTAATATGAAAGGATTCTTGAATTGTGTTATCAGGTTGTCTAATTGTATCAAAATGTTTGTGTTATCTGTTTGTGGTGGAATATAAATGGAACATACATCCACATTCTTGCCATGCAAACGCAAAGTACAAGCTACTGCTTGTAAAGGTGAATTCAGTGTAATTTGTGTATGTGTAAAATCATTGTTGATGTACAGAGCTGTACCGCCACTGCGATGTGGTCCACGGACCTCATCGTGACGGTACAGTGAGTAATTTGAAAGATTGAAATTATATGTATCGGTGGGTAAGAACCAGGTTTCCTGAAGAGCGATGAGAATAGGTGTGATAATACTAAAGAAAGCTTTCATTTCGGCCCATTTGGATATTAAACTATGGCAATTCCATTGGAGAAATACAGACATTGGGATAAATATTATTGTTTGTGTGCACCTTTCTGTGCATGACTCATCCATGCGTGGAGGTCAGGCGGGCGTGTTGTTTGATGTCGGACGGCTGCACCCGAGCCGTCCGGTTGGTCGGTGACCTTGGCGGCCGACTCTCGGCCGCGCACCACTGCCGCTGGGGATGCCCGCCGGCTAGGAGCCGGTCGGGTCACGTGGTCGCCGGCCTGCACCAGTCGCCGAGCCACGGAAGTGACGCGCATCTCCCCGGCAGCCGAATGGCTGCGGGGTCTGCAATTCCCTGTGGAATTTGTTGGCGTTTGTTTGGTCGGAATGGTCTGTGTGTTGGGAGCCGCGGTGGTTTGTGTCGGAGTGGTCTGAGTGTTGGGAGCCAGGGTGGGTGGTGTCGGTGTGGTCAGTGGAGTAAGTTTTTTAAGTGGAGCTAAACCTGGAATAATATATGTTTGCATCGAGATGGAAGTAGTGGTGACGCGACGTGTGGGGGGAGCAACGGTGGCCGCCTGAGCGTACGTTTTCGCGGATGGGAAGGTGGCCTCGACAGACCGTCGGGCCTGGGGGTATGACACCCCGGTCGTGGCCTTCACAGCGCATACCTCCGTCTCCTTGCGCCAAACTGGGCATTGATTGGAAGTGGTGAGGTGATCGGATGTGTTGCAGCTGAGGCAGTGGGCAGGCTTGGAGCAGGTGGAGTCAGGATGAGGTGTTTCTCCGCATTTGGGGCACCGGGCGGACTGGCGACAAGTTTTACTGCCATGGCCGAAGCGCTGACAGTTAAAACAGCGGAGAGGATTAGGAATAAAGACACGGACTTGGAATCGTAGGTATCCGGCGATTAGGGTCTTGGGAAGATTGGTAGAATTGAAGGTAAGGACAAGGAGGCTCGTATCACGTTTTTGACCGTCTTTAAAGGAGGTAATGCGGTGGACGTGGGTCACCCCCTCCGGCCTGAGCTCCGTCTGGATTTCCGCTTCAGTCATGAAGCGGAGCTCCGGCGCGAAGACGGTGCCCTTGGTGGTGTTGCGGTTGTAATGGAGAGTGATGGTGACGGATTTTCCACAAAATGTGGTGGTGCGGAGGAGGGCTTTGGTTTGGGCTCGGGATTGGGTTTTAATGACCAAGGTTCCGTTGGCAGGGGCTTCAATGTCGGGATTGGCTAGGGAGCAGATGGCAAGGAGTTGTTTAGTCGGCCAAAAAACGTTGATACGGCGGAAGGAAACGGATTCCTCGACAGGCTTGACTACAATGTAAGAGCCAGCACTGTCGAGGTAGGGTTCAATGGGCTGGATGGGTTCAGGTTGGGAGGGCGTGGTCTGGTTCGAGCGTGGGTCAGCGGCGTGAAGAATGATGGTCTGGTCTGGATTCTGAGGCGAGGTCGAGGTCTTGGGACGAGCAGGGTTCGGCGAGGTGCAAAGGGCGTCCATGGCGTCATCAAGGGGAATTGTCCGGCGCGGTTCATCAATGGTCGAATTCAGTGAGGGAACATCAGAGGCCAGGTCCGTGTTCGTGCGATGGTCGTCGGGTGTGGTCAGCGGAGGAAATTCAGAATCAGAGTCCTGTGGCGAGCTGGGGTCGGTGCCTTTCTTCCTCTTTTTCCCCATCACGGGGAAAAACACCCTACCAAACGAAATCTAAATAAACACGCAGAACAAAGGGAACGAAAATACGACGATGACGAAAACGGGTGGGGTGACGGGTGTCACCCCACTAGAAAAGAAATGAGAAAAGAGCGACGGGTGTCGCCCCACGAAAATGAAAATTAGGAAACTGCAATAATAAGCAGTGAGAAAGCAGCGGAGTGATCAGCCGGCTCTGGACCAACCTATCGACGAGTTGAAGGTGTAGAGTGGTCTAGAAGTTGGTGGTGAAGAGTAGTAAGAAGTCTGAAGTGAAGATGTTGAGTTGATGGCAGGCTGGTCTTGATAGATACGTCCACGGAGCACGATAGCTGGTCCACGTCTCAGAGCAACGTCTTGATGGCGCGAGAGTCAACCGGCGAGGCTTGAACATGACGTAACAACAATACATGTATAACAGCTGAAGCAGTTTGTCCTAGTTAAGACATTGCAGTAAGCAGATAGACAAAAGTACGTGCAAGTGTGTGAAGCGTACATGTCAGGCAGGTGAGAGAAGTTCAGGGCGATAATAACAGATGGCTATTGGACACAGAGCATTAGGGATGAGCAGAGACATGAGGTACAGCGGACCTGGATAAGTACACTACACTGCCACCTAGCGCGTGGCTGAGGAATGGCAGAGTCATCATCCGGCCGCCTGATGGCAGGCGGACGCGCTCCGCTACATGTCCATGCAAATGATGCCTACAGTTAGAATGAAGGCATAATTGTACTTCTTGTTGTGGCGTCAGCATGATCAGATGTTTCCATTACGAGAGCACCAGACATTCCTAAGAAAAATTACGTCGTCACGCGTACATAAGCCCATGGATGACCTATTGGTAATACCTTCTGACCGGCGATGGCAGTACTGGCAGTCCGCTGTGTCCAAGGTGCCATACTGCACTGTCAGTGCGACACGTTCTGATTGCCTGCAGCCGACTTACCCATGAGCGAAGGCCGTGCCTCTTACCGTAACTTTCACCTACTTTGAACGCACCTCTCCCTCCCTTAGGGAAGTACTAGGGGACGAGTCGTCAATTGTTCAATCGGGACGTCTCTGCCGCTTCCTATCATAAATGAAGCTTTCTGTGATTTTTGCTACTGATTAACTTGCTTTTACACCTGACAAAATGAGGATAGTGGTACGGCATGTCATACGTACATCGATCCCTTCACATGCAGTTGTCTCGTCGACTGACCTTCGTGCATTGCCATTGTTTGATTGACCATGATATGGGCGCTGCATGACCGACGCAGTCGATGTACCCATTAACTCCAATAACCACCCTATCGGTAATGAACCTTCACCTTGAACATTGTGAAGTTTGTTAAAACTATACTATAAATATAAAACATACAACTATAAACTATAAGACTTACATCAATAAATTTTAAATATTATTGTTAAGCGAACTTTTTATATCACCCTCCTATATCTCATTATTCGATCACCCGTAGTTTTCCAATGGGAGACGACTTCCTCGAAATCCATCCGTTCCGAACATCGGAAAATCATAGAAGCCATGGAGAACGTTCGCGTATATGGGATATTTAAAAGGAAAACGCTTTTTTCATATGGCAGACAAATCATGCCCATTAATATTTCTGCGATCTAATTTATCAATTTAAATGGGCTAGGGGTCACAGAAGGTCACGAGGCCATGGGGTCACGATGTCAAGCGTGAGAAATGTTGACATTTTATCACGGATGTGTTTTCCTTCCTCCTTTTTCTTCTCAAAGATGCATAATATGTCATACTGTAGTGTTGTGTGGCACCAGTGGCGACATCACGTGTCGGACACGGCACGTGAAATATGGAGTGGCGCCAAGTGACACCGCCAGAGCGGCGGCCGGGGATGGGCGGGTGGGTACTCTTTGTGTGGGTCCCGCGGTGCGCGGTTGGGTGAGACCCGCGGCGCGCGCGGTCGGAGCGTGACCGCTCCCGAGTTGCTCTGATTGGGGGCCGTTAAGTTGCCACGCTGACGTTCGGTTAAATATAGATACTTCAAGACAGTACACATACTTGCTCTTCATTATTGATACCCTTATTATAGGTAGAAAGATATATATATTTTTATCATAGATATATAGATATTTGTCGTCAGATACCCTTGTTGTGTAACATCAAAATACTGCTGTAGGCTATAACTCAACTGTTGGTCGGATCGACCTAAAACTTGTTCACGCGTGTTGAGAGCACAATACTTCCCCGTACACCAATTTTGGCCCAAATACAAAATTAGTGGGTGTAAAATTTGAATTATTTTGTTCGATCTGTCGTGGAACACACCAGGTGTGTTGCAGGTCCTATAAGTGATTATCTGTTTCAGTTAGTTAGTTATTTGGGCTTAGGGGCGCATCGACTGCTTCGGTCATACAGCGCTCATACTCTGTTAGAATGCATGATTTAAAGGTGCATGAGTCAGCAATTTGGTGACGTGTAAAGGGTGCTGCATATGGCCTTGTAACATTCATCACCGGCGGAGTTGGAACACCTTTGGTACATTTATGTTTACACAGGTGATTGGTGGGACGAGTGGTCTAGGGGTAAGATGCTCGTCTCACAATCGAAAGGTTGTGGGTTCGAGTCTCACCCGTCGCTACTCTTCGCCCGCGACCAATCGGCGTGAGAGATTGGCGACGCTACATGACTCAACGGTCGACGTGTCGTAAAACCAATGACCAACCAACAGGTGATTGGTGTGGCAGACAGATGGGATGCTGTTCGCTGGATACTGATTATAGCCTATCCATTGCTGGCTTGTTCACCTTGAATAATTGCTGAGTTTGTATAAAGTAGCGGCCTGTCCAAGTGCTCACCGTGAATGTGCGTGTGCAACATCCACCACGTACACCAACATGATTTGCTTCATGCATGGCTTTGGATGCTATCTGTGTAACCTATTAGCTTACACACAGTACCTGTGTAAGCCTAATTCCGGCGCCACTCTTCGGGGCCCCAGAACCTACCAGGGAGAGGCAACTGGCCCCTTTGCTCCCCCCTCAGTACGCAACTGACAAATACTTCTCTTCATTCTACACGAACATCGCAGAGAACGAAAGGAAGGCAGCACTAGGGGAAATGTAGTGCAAGAGAGCACATATACTCAAGGCAGCACCTGAAATTAAAACTACCAACCTCAGATACAATGGTGATGGTGAGCGAGGCAAGGCAAGAATCGCAAGACTAGGTAGGTGCCTAGTTATACAGGTGTTGATTTCTGAAAATTATTGTGGGGGGAAGGCAAATACTGAAGGCAATGGGCAAGCCCAAATGGATTGGGGGCACACTCCACAGGGTCCCACGTTAAAAGTTGAAATTATTTGGGGGCAGTCAACATCGAGGGGACACTTACCACCCCTCAAAAGTATATACAAACATCACTGACTAGGTACCTGGGTACTAAGCAATTGGAAAAGCCTGTCCGGTGTCATCAGATGTCAAACTGTTCAGACCAAAAAATGTTGAATCTCGTCGAAGGCCAGTACAATTCCCATTCAGCAAGCTTGAAAGTAAAGGCTAATCCATCGTATTCCCTTGTGGATTTTGGTCGAGCAAGTCCCCATGAGCTTAAAGTTAGGTGCCCGGTCTTACCACCCGAATCTCCCCTACATGCAAACCCACCAGTTTTCTTATACTCCGGATCGAAATACATACCTCCTCTTGCTATTGTTCTTGAATAATCCATCAATGTAGCCTGTCATCTTCACGAACCGGAATACAACTCAGCACCGGTGATGTTTCTCACCATCAGCATATCATGCTTGGAAGCACCACCGGTGGCTGAGTTGCACAGAGGTTTGTGAAGATCAAATCGAGAATGGCGCCGACTCTGGTCGGTGACTGGACGACCCGCGCGACAGCCATGCTGTTGGCGAGGTGTTGCTCATAGGCACCGTCGAAGTCGCCCAACAGTTAGCACTAGCGCAAGGTCTGGCCGACCGCAGCCGGTCCACCGTGGCCACCAGGTGTTCGGTCAGACGTTGCCGTCGGGCCGCTGGTGAGTCCGGCGACAGGCACACCCCAGCTACGGTAACACTGCCTGCTCTGGAGGCGCTGAACAGTGCCCAACAACTTTCAAACACGACCAATTTAATTCATTTTACACTGGATACGGACACGCCTGACTGCGACCACAGGCTACAAATCTGGTGAAAACCTGCAGCTCCTGTTCTAGCCGACGATAAAATAAGAACCACTGACAACCAATGAGCGACTATATTCCCGGTCCCCGGACAGACATCACATTGGTTGCAGGCCCGATGCCAGTGTTTGCGATCACACGATGAAGGTGAGTATGCCCCAGTGGGCTTGGGGTGCTTCCGGTGTGAAGTGACCGGTGGACCCCGTGCGAGGCGGCACCTGGCGGCCGACATTAGGCAAACAGGGCACCACCGGAGCGTTACAAGCATCAAGCCGGCCACACACCACACCACATATTAACGTAAATATATGTGCATCACTCGTACGTCCGCGAGTTCAAACATGCCACAGGACAGCAGAGGTTCGTCAGACGCTTCTCTCAGCCTCCGAGTAGGTAGGATGTCTGCCATGGCACCGATACACATGACCGGCTCACGCTCAGAATGGATCAGCGCTTCTCTCAGCCCCCGAGTAGGTAGGGTGTCTGCCATGGCACCGATACACATGACCGGATCACGTTCAGAATGGATCAGCGCTTCTCTCAGCCCCCGAGTAGGTAGGATGTCTACCATGGCAACGATACACATGACCGGACCACGCTAACACACGCGCAGCATCGCCTCGAGTGACCAATAAATGCTTGCGTTGACAGGGAACTCGATTACTGAGGCCGCCCATATTACAGCTTTACTTCCTCTAAGCCACGGACCATCTCCAACTATCTACACCAATTCCCATTTCATCCAGCAGTATCCGGGACAAAAGACGGACCAAAGCGTTTTGCCCCCACACACTCAGTCACAGTTCGATTGACTCCGACCTTCTGGCTGCACCGTAACAAGCCAGACGACTCAGATGAAGGTCAGGTTAGGCGAAGCCATGTGATGCACCATAAGTGCCACCCTGCGAAAGTGCTATCAGAACAAAGACGAATGGGAGAAGAAAACAGCGGCAAATGTCGACGAAGCACAATACCTCCGTCGACACTGCAGCCACACGATTCGCAACATGCAATCACGTGAGCTTGACGAACGCGCCACTAGGTCTCTGTCTCGACCGGCGCACTCTGCCCCGAGCAGCAGCGACTGGCCTCCCGCCTGACTAGCCCCGGTTGGGCAGATCCTTGACCTTGTAGATGCGCACGATCCAGTGTTCAGTGGTGTACGCCTCCTCGAGTACATCCAGCTCGAAGTTCTTGTTTCCGATTTCGGCGTTGCGCACGCGGTCCCAGCCGGGCGGCTTGTTGCGTTCCGTGTACACCTGGCCAAATCTACAGCCGGACCAGGGTTACAACAGCGCCCTAAAATGTCAAGGTCCGGGCGGGCTCACCACATGACACAAGTGGATCCAGGAAGATCCAACAAACTATGATCATAAACTCTGCTGAGGTGCATGAGACTGCCTGACCTTTGTCCCGGTAGGATCACTTGAAAACATTGGGAGTGATTTTAAACCATAAACAGTCCTTCGACGAAATGAATGGTATATCCAGAACCCAAATGAATCGCTTAAGAAGACACTGAGCTGGAATTCTGAGGATCATGGGGTGCTTGAATCGAGCATGGGATTGAATCATTCATTTCTGGAATCCACGAGCAGACCCCGTGCACGGTCAAAAATCAGACGGAGTGAGTGCGGGGGTCACGGTCAATCGTGGGTTGGCGTTAAGGCCACGTGGCCAGGGTCATCCCACATGGCACATTCGACTGTTGACCTCACCCACCTGTAATAGCACATCTTGTACATGAGACTGTTGAGCATGGTGGCCGAGCCCTGCGCGTCGATGCGGAACTCGCCGCTGGGAGTGTAGTAGTCCTTCTCTTTGATGTGCGCGCCGCGGTCGGTCGAACCGCCGATGCGCACCATCCAGAGGAACTTGGCGATGTCGTCGCTCGAGTAGCCGGTGAAGCCGCCGAAGATGACCAACACGTAGTCTACGTCCAGTTCCCGCATGATGCCGTACGCATGCTCTTCGCTGCTGGCCATCGCCTGGCCAACGCGGGAGATGTGCGTGTTGTTCCACGTGTTGTTGTCGACGATGATGGTGCGGTTTGCCATGGCCGTGATCTGCGCACAGACAATGCCTGAAGATGACCGTCACACGCTCAGCCAAGCACGAATGCCGTTCGCTAGACTGAAATGTCACATCAATTGCATCATGTCAAAATGTCAAACATCAGTTGCCATGAGTATGAATCCATTTCGCACGATCCAACGATCCCATCAGCATGCACTGAACGAACCACCTCACCCAAATACTGGCCTGGATGGAAAAATTCTGATGCGAGCCCGAACTTGAATTTGTCGAATAATATGGGTCTTCTATGCTAACCTGGTTAGCATATAACATCCAGTTACGTTGTTGGCCAGTTGGTAGTAAAATTAGGTTAGGTCCCACTTTCGAATTGGTTCTGTTCCTTCAGGCACCTGTCCTAGACTCCTGCTACACAGCCCGTGGCATCAGCCCGACACAGCAGGCACCTCAGATGCCTAGTACTGACCTGGTACCCGTAGTCCCACCAGCTCATGACTCGGGCGTCCTCATGCGTGTTCTGCCGTAGCCAATAGTACGCCTCCCGGAAGTCGTCGAAGATGATGCGCTCGCCGTCATACTTCGCCGACAGCACAATGCTGGGGCTGCTGTATGCCTCCGACGTCACCCATGTGCAATGGAAGCCGTAGAACACCAGCATGCCGGCCATCATGCAGACAAACAAGTTGGCCACCTGAAGATACGGTGATTGTCATGGTCACCGAGTCGCCGCCTCACGTTGTCCGTCGCACACCCACAGCTAAGCATAGTACAAAACAACAGGATCTAGATTGTCACTGATTCGCCAACGAAAACGGCGCCTATAAACCCGCACGGAAGTTCAGCAAAGTTTTCCTGGGATAGCTAGCCGATGACAAGACCAGACTTCCACGCGCAAGGCTGTTGGGCAGATCAATGTGCTTCAAAATTTGGTGCTCTGAAATATCGCAAGAGACAAATTCGATGAATTGAACACATAATATCGACATTGGCTTTCAGCAGCACACTTACTAAAATGACGCATGAACTAAATTTCGATTTGAGCGGCTGGCCCATCCATAATGCACTTTACAACTGTATCACTTGAACATCGAAATGTGTAGAGATGAAACTTTTTATATATGCGAATGCACTTCCCAAAGAGCTATACTATATAGATTTTGTGGAAAGCAATCATGAGTAACCATGTTATTATGGTGTATTCTACACCTTAGCAAAAACGTGTTATATTTTCCATTGCCCATAACTTCTTTAATAGTGACAGAAGAGCACAAACATGGATACGCATCGCCTATTCTCGGCGAAGTCACAATTTCTCTGCTAACACATACGTTCTATCACCAAACGTTTGCGAGATACTCGTTTTGAAAGCGTCAACTTTGAATTGAGTAAACAAACACGTACAAGACTATTTCCGTAAAAGCTACCTTAACTTGGTTAAAATCAAGACATGGTTGCAAAGCCAGTTTTTATAGATGTCTGAATTGATTGAATGAATGCATGAAATGATTAACAAATTATCGTTTCTCTCCATATGTGCACTTATTAGTTAGCTACTTGAGCTCAGGACTCTCCAAATGTGCAGCCCGGTAGCTCTGTTCACCAGTGCATAGAAACTGATCGTGAATGAAAAATGACAAACACCAGCTATGGCGAAGGCAGAAATAAGTAGCATGGCCACCCGGCACTCGTGACATGACCAGGTATATCATCCAGGGGGTCGTGCTGTTGTGCTTAGTGTAGGCCAAAAAGGTGCCTCGATTAACCAGGAAGTAGGTAAGTCATCCTAGATGACGTGCACTAATCAGCAGCACAAGGGGCCAATAATTAAAACCATATAGGTAGGTTCGGCACCACGAAGATACATACAGTTACACCCAGATACTGGATGTTTATTTTGCTACTGCAATAAGCTTTATCGGACATGAAGGATAATAATCAATCAGCATCGCGAATAAGTAACGGAAGGCCAATAGTCAACACCACACGGCTGGGTGTCGAGCCAGGCAGGTGTATGCTGCTTCATCCGAATAAATGGTCATTTCGCTATTGTTAGGTGACTTGGTGAAGATAAAAATAAACCAGCAGTAAGCATAAACAACCTAACGACGGACATAATTTAAAACGAGAGATGCATGCGACTATGTAATGAAATAAACAATTGCGTACAATCACACACAATTATCATTCGGTGATATTGCATTTATTTTCTAATTTACGCGACGGTTGCTACTTATGTGTGAGTTGGGCAAGTGGACAGGTCATTACTGAATTGCTAAAAAGGGACATTCTGGGCGAAACGGCCATAATTGAGCATGAGTGGACCTCATCAAATCGCGAGAGCACTCTGAAAATTAGTGAACAGCGCCGGTCAAAGCATGCAAATCGATACGGTCACGGGTACAGCTAATCGATAGTCGGATCCAACGCGAGTGACAGTAGACATTCATACTGTTGCTCTCCCCACTGGTTGAAGATGGATGGCGAGGATGCCGAAGCAGAGGCTGAGTTGGCAGAGATCTAGTGCGAGACAACCAAGGAAGACACATTTGGCATCCACCTCGGTACTGATTGCTATTAATTATCATCGCCAAGCCGGCAATTGCTGGGTCGGTCACTCAGCTAGACGCAGACAGTGGAGCACACACCAGCCAGTGTGGCCGCAACGTGACAATAAAACCATGCACAATAACCAGGTCTTAGAATGTCACTATGTGCCCACAATGACCATGAAAAATAATGCGCTCCGTGTGATATGAGTATCCTGCCTATGGAATAATTTGTCCTCTTCTTCAGTGCACTATATTTGTTTATACTTTATGAAAACGAAGACAGTGGCAGCACTTTAATCGCTTCCGTTCAATATTCGCCGCAAACACGTCTTACTGGCTGGCATGTGCGGAGCCTTGGAGCGCATGCGAGAGACAAGCACCGTGTCATGGGCGGCCATGGACGGCGTAAAAGGGCGAGGAGGACATGAAGAGGATGCCCCTCCATATGTCGTGAAGTTAACAATACTTTAGCGGCGCATAGTCAGGCACATTAACAATAACCCGGTCACCAGCCATGCCATAGTTCATGCCACTCATGCCATAGTTCATGATCAGGGCCGAAACCTCAGTCGACTGCTTATCCCTGTCCATAATGTTCCTCTCGCTAGAGCTGGCTCCTACGCAGATAGGTCAAGCCAGATGGCTCTGGCATAGCTACCCAATGGAAGCCCATTGGGCTTCAAAAGGCGACTCACATCTCAAGGCATCCATGCAGTTCCAAGAAGTGCAATTCCAGATTCAAGGCCTCTTCCAATCTAAATACTCCCTTACTAGATACCCACCGACTTTAAGGGCCTTGCGATTTCAAGGCCCCCTCCAAGCTTTGAGGTACGCCTTCAGCTTCGAAGTTCCCCTTCAGTTTCCAGATATTCCTACATCGATCTCAGAAGGCCCCATGCGTCTGAAGCCGAGGCCCTCCGGCTTCATATGTCCTTCAAGCTTCAATGTATTCCTCTTTTTCAAGGGGCCTCTTCTGCATCCGTTGCCCCCCCCCTCCTGTTCTCAGCCGGATCTAGAAAACTGGGATTTCTTGCATCGAACTGAAGGGAACCGATAGATGAGCTATTAGGTACCTACCGACTTCAACAGCCCTCCGGTCTGCAGGGACCTATCCAAACTTCTACGAGATCAAGTTTCAAGGGACCCATCCAGTTTCGAGGGCATCCAACTTTAATTGGAGCCTCCCCAGCTCTAAAATTCCGAGGGCCTCTTCTCAGAGCTTAAGCTAAAAGAATTTCAGTCCTCCATGAAGCTCAAGCGGGCCCATGCGTGGACTTGCAAAGGAAAACTCCAGTTTTTGGGATCATTCCACCTTGGATTGGTTTTCCGAACTTCAAGGCATCTCTGCTCCTGTTTCCACTCGGACCTAGAATATTACCAGGACTCGCCCACCACGCTGAAAGGGGTAAATAGATGAGCTTCCAGGTTCACCTCGATCAAGCTTTAACCTGCAAAGCGCCTGGACCCCATCTTCAAGAGAGTCGCCCAGTTCGAAGTGATCTGGATCATACAAAGTGACGCAGAAGTCCGAAAGAGCACATGGGAGTTCAAGAGCCTCGTTGCATTTGTGATATATCATGTCATCTGAAGAGCCCCAGTATCGTTCCAGGGTCTCTTGTCCACAAAAACAGACTCTCGTGAGCCTCTAAAAGGTGTGGGTGTGCTGCTGCCGGAAAGAACCGTACGGGCGCGAAGGTGGGGACGGGTACGTCCCCCCCCCCCATTGGCTGCGCCACTGTTCACGCGCCTCTCACCATCTCCCCCCCCGTCCTGACCGCACGCACCTCGCTGCGGTAGAAGTAATTGCCCTCGAACTTGGAGCGCTTTCGCTCGTGTCCGGAGGCGGCGACGGCGGTGGCAGCGGCGGCGCGGTCCGTGGCCACGATCTCGCGCATGTACACGGACAGCAGAGTCGACACTGCGATTCCCGAGATGATGCAGATGACGGGCGCCAGCACCAGCATCAGACGCACCATCACGCCCGAGAAGTACAGACTAGTTGCAGCGTACAGGATGATGAAGATGCGGGAGTCGTCTAGCTTGGAGAAGCAGAAGTACAAGCCGACCGGGAACAGGAACATCAGCACCTGGCGGAGATCGACATACATGTTGCTACACACCTTGAATTTCACAAAGAGCCGTTACAAACATGTCGAATAACTGAACATTATCGGGCCCGCGCTCAGCAACTTGCTCCGGACGGTCAATCCACTATCAAACAGCGCGATTCAAATTCAGCGACAAAATTGGAAACGAGAGCTCAGCATGGCATTTGCGATTCTAGATGGCATACCAAATCACGCATCAACAGTTAGTTAGTTATTTGGGCTTTAGGGCGCTTCGACCAGAATTGATCATTCGCGCCCATCAGGCATCAACAGCCTCGCTGAGTTACCAACTAGGTGTGTTAGCAACTCGAATCCCACTATGTGATGAAGTAATAATTGCAGTTAGTGTCATCCATCACGTCCGCTGATGTGAGATCAGTATCTCCACATTGCTTCCGATGGAATTGAAAACCAGACCACTGCAAACTTGAAACTATAGTGAGGAAAATCATCAGCGAAAACGTGGTCTGGTATGTACCCATGGTTACCTCCGCTTTTTTGCCCACCTAGTTGTCAGTCACTATTGAAATTTGGACACCAGAACTTGAGAAACGTCTTTTTCTTAACCACTCACTGTATATTACCTTTTGGACAAAGCATAGTTTCTTTTCAGACGTTGACTTTTAATTGGTGTCTGTTGTTCAGGGATCTTCACCCAAGGATTTCGCTCCACAGGCACAACATAACGCCGGCTACCGTGACAAAACACCGCAACTACACGGGTAAAGCACAACACCGGCTATCGTAACATAGCACCGTAACTCCATCGGTACAACATAACACCGACCACCGCAACGTAGCACCATAACTCCAAGGGAACAACATAACACAGACTACCGTAACGTCACCGGTACAACATATCACCGGGTACCGCAACATTACACCGTCATTCCATGGGTGCAGCATAGCACCAGATACCGCAACGCTACGGGTACAACATAACAGAGTGCATCGTAATTCCACGGGCACAACATAACACGAGTCACCCTCACGTCACGGATAAAACATCACCGGCTACCGCAACTCCATGGGCACAACACAACATCGGCTACCGCAACATGACACCGTAACCCTACGGGTAACATAATGCTAGTCATTGACCTGGAAGTCGAAGTAGTAAGAGCTCCAGGCAGTAGGCTGGTGCTCCGATACGGACGCGATGATGGGAATGTGGTTCTTGGCATAGCTGGGGTCGAGCAGTGAGTAGAATCGGCCCGTCCACGGCGAGATCTTGTCGGTGGCGGCGAGCACAGCGGCGGCGAGCACCGCCAGTGCGGCGCATAACATCAGCAGACTGCGGAACAGCGTCTCGAACTGCTCACTAGACAACCGGGAGCGCAGGTAGTTGACGAGCCCCATCAGCTGACATAAGCCAAACACGCCGAACGCGGCCATGTGTTCCGAGCTCTGCACCGGCTGGAAGCCAACGAACGCGATCTGCATGCTGAGCAAAGTTCCCAAACAGTAGACGCACGAGTAGGCCACGTACACGCGGTGCGAGAACCGGCCCGTCACCATCAGCGTCAGCACGTGCAGCGGGATGATGTTGATGAGGAACACGTAGCCTCCCCAGCTGGACACCATGTAGAAGTATGCAAGCGCACAGAGGGCGCCCCAGAATAGCGTGCCCGTCTTCACGGCGCGAATCCACAGCAGGTAGGTGAGCAGCATGCAGAAGATGGCGATACCCTCGTTGTCGTAGCTGCCGGCCACCGAGCGGCTGATGTAGCCAGGCACGATCGAGACGAGCGCAGCGGCCGCCAGGCCAGCGCCCGCGTCCTGCAGCTCGCGAGTCAGGTGATAGGTAACCACCGTGGTCAGACTGCTGAACAGCGGCGCCAGGAACACGCATATGTGCCGCACGTCCAGGGTGATGTGCACCAGGTGCAGCAGGTGGTACAGCACGGCCGACGTCACCATCAAGCCCGGGTAGATGGTGCCTGCCAAAGGCAGGTCGGTCACGGTGGGCAGGCAGAGCAACCGCATTGGGCAATTAGTAGGTGGTGCCTGTTGAGAGGACTATCACAGAGTGCAAGAAGAACACTTCCACTGGGTAGCCAGTGATACAAATGCTGACATTAGAGAAAGCAAATGCACAAAATCCAGAATGTAGATGGGTTGATGGAGGAAACATGGGATGGAAGGAAATATAAACCTTGGTCTAGCACGAAGGACAGCGACATCAGGGGGGACGGCTCACCCATTACCTTCATTCAAGGGGCAAACATATGGTAAACCATGCCCCTGTGAAATCGAGGGCCCTTTCCACGAACGGCTAAGCCGCCCCAGGAGGTCCCACGAGATGGACAAGAAGGATCTCTAAGGTACGAGACGACAGCCCGTACCTTGGTACAGGACGCTCCTAACATGAAAGAGGAGGCTCACAAAATGGGTACAGGCTTGGCCCGTGAATAAGACTTGGCCCTTAAGACGGTACAGGAGACCAGAAATATGACATAGGAGACCATGGAAGGCCCCACAATCGGCAAAGAAACCCCAGAAAATGAAACGATTCCCCAATACGGTACAGGAGGCCCAAACACCCTAAAACACCCAAGGAAACACCCTAAAACCATAGAAGTACCCAGGAAATAGGGCGAAGCCCCTAAGACGGTACTGGGGATACGGCTAATACGAAAGAGGTTTCCGGATCCTAAGGGGCGGCCCTCGGGAAGCAAGGGTAGTGCCCCAAGAGGAGGCCCCAGGAAACGAAACGAGGCACTGGAGAAGCACAGAAGGCTCCTAATTTGACAGATGAGGCCCCAAAATGCAACAGGTGGCCCCGAGAAGTGATAATTCTTTCAATATCGATTAAGAGGCCCTTAGGACGGGAAAAGAGGACCGAGGAAATGACTCAAATTGGGGCGTCCTTGGATATTTTTCAAACGGAGGCTCCTAATTTTTTACTGCGGTTCCAGTATGAGAACACAGGGTTTCGTGGCATAACAGAAGGCTGCAGGAAACGAGACGATAGCGCTAGTAGTGTACAAGAGACCCATAATTTAAATAAGGCCCCAGGAAAAACATGAGGTTCCAAAGATTGGTAAGGAGGCCCCCTTCAAGTGATAGGACGTCTCTAAAGCAGTACAACAAATAAGGCAACAAGGAAGTGACAAGAGGAGACTGGAGTTAGTAGCTGCAACCTCACCCTTCCTGTGAGGGCACCTCTGTCGAAGTTAGTACACATGCATCAGGCAAAGCCGCCTCCTCGCGATCTTACGTTAGGGGATGGTTAGGAGATCTTACTTGGGAGAAAAATGTACATGCAAATACATTTTCTTTGCGGGGTGGGAGTGGGAGGAGGGGGCACAGAAATGCATATTAACCCGCGCCGTCTCGGTGGGGGTGGGGTTGATATGCGCCCCCCTAAGGTTTTCCGCGGGTAGTGAAAGAACGGCGCGCGGCATCGCACCGAAATTTGGTATGCCTTTTCCCACATCAATGTGGCATGTTGTCAGATTTTTTAGGTCAGATCATCTATGGTCAACGAGTTAGTCAAGGTCAAGTGAGGTCACCTCCAGAAAAGTTCAACCAGTCGTCACGCTTTAACGGATAAAGGTATTTTAATGGCACTTTCAGCGTTTACTTATCTCTAAGGACGAAACAAAACGCAATAGAGGATTTTTCAGTTTTTTATTACTAATTAGTTTTGCACATTTGCCAATTAGGGCTAAAATAGAAGATTCTGGCTAAAGTAAGCATTTTTATGAGTGCAAGTTGACTTCGAAAAACGTTTTTCGGTCCGCTCTACCCATTAGAGAAAATAAAAATCAAAGAAAATTGAAAACTCAAATTATAAAACCTCAAAAAATCCAAATTTTAATTTTTTGGTGCGCAATAATGTTAGGGCCATGGTCGATTTTGCCTTCCTTTTCGGATTCCAAATCTCCCCCAAAATGAACTCCTCAGAGCCAAAAACATGTTGTAAGTCGTGAAAACCTAGGCCCCCTAGTGACGTCACTTTTGGGGGGTACAATTTTGGGGTTGGTTTCTGGCCCTGCTCGTCGAGCGCTTTCCGATGACACCTCTTTCGTTTTCGTGCGACGCTTAGTTTGGAGATTAGAGGGGGGTTATATCACCCCCCCCCCCCACCCAAGACAGGGTGTGAGGATATGATCGGAAAGACGGGGAGAGATAATGAAGATGCAGATCAATATTTGGGAAGAACAGGTGCCATGGAAATATGAAGGGAACTCACCATTAGATTGCCTAATCTGATGAGGTCCAAGGAGACCCCTGGGAGGCTTGCATCCCCTCCCCACCTGGAAAGACGTGATGGCGCCGCACCTGCTAGCATGATTATGAAGCCATGCAAGTCTGCGCATGCATAGATGTAATGCATGAGACACTGTACTAGTAGGGATGCATTCGATATATTAAACTTGTTCATGCATGTGTGTGGGTAGGGGCAAAGGATATCTTAAATGTTATTTTCATGCATCTCCAAGGGGTAATACTGAGTTTTCTAAGGCTTAGGAAAACCAGCCACAACTCCTACTTGGTTCCCATGCCAATCCTGTGCCCAATACAATAAATGAGATTTTGCAAAATACTGCTGGTTGGGAAGAATATGGTACCTGCACTCCCACCCAACCTTGGGGCTATGTAGTAATGCTTCTGGTCATATTCAAAAACATTCTGACAAAAATCAAATTGATCGTTCATCAAACTTAGTTACTCACATGCTCTTGATAGACAAGTTGAAGAACAAAGGCTGAAATGTCATGTATGCATTTATGATGGATTAGTAGTTCTTAAATGTGTTCTTAAGATTCTAAGATGCCTTTCCACTCAAATGTGTTTAATACTACATACTACTGCTTAGTCTGTGGCTAACATTAATGTAGAGCGCCCTTAAACTCAAGTAACTAACTAACTAGCATTAATGTAGTAGCAGTTAAATGCACAATTTTCTCACACCTAAATATAGACTAATATATTTGCAGTAAAATAATCTAAGTAGTCTTCCATATACCTTCCATTACAGCAGAAGACCCAATGCTTAGATTATTCAGAAATTTCTGCATGGGGAAACCATGAAGTAGCCTTCTGCTCTGGCTGGTGGTAGTGTTTCTCAACTGGGATATCCTGAACTAGCCTTGAGATATCCAATGCTTGGGGGCTATACTGTTCAAAGAGCATGTGCTGCTTAACTCTAATTCAGACATCACCTAGTGTATGCTTTGTTTTATGTTGCTTGCTTCAGTTGCTTGTTTAAGTGTGAAATGGTGCCTGTTATTACATAAATGGGACACCTGACTGGCAAAATCTTGCATGTGAAATCAGCAATGGGCATTGCAAACAATGTGGGATTCGACATAACTTTCAATGGGAGACTAGACGTTATTTATCCACCAGATGGCAGGGATGTGATGCCAGACCAGATTCTGCAGACAAATGATGTGCTGATGTGTGCCACAGTGCGCCACCATGTTCACACCAAGTTCACTGTTGCCTTTTAACACACAATTTTACAGCAATGGAGAGTAGGTATTCGTCTTGAAGCTTCTGAGGAGCACAGCAAGTGAAGCATCATGATGGGTGGAAATTGGGTTGTTTATCAATGCAAGACGTGTGGTGGACATGTGTTTCCAAAAGACTCAACTCTCGGTAAGGAGAGGGCCAGTAGTTCAGTGGTTAAGCTGAGCATCTGGCAAGCCAGGGACACGGGGTTCGATTCCCTGCGGCGCCCGCCCTTCCTGCCAGGGTGAGAGGCAGGTGGTGCCACATGGCCTTAGCTGCTGAGTATGCCACAGAGTCACAACCACCACCAACTCTTCATAAGGCATGGCTTTCGAGAATAAGGCAAGAAGGCCGACACTTTGCAGTGTCGGCCCATAGCGCCATGTGCCTTACACACTTCCTTAAGAGTGACAAGACCACAAACCAAATCCAATCACTGTTGATGAGAACAGTCATTGTGCTCTACACTCCTGGTGGTGGTGGTTGCGACTTTACGACGCACTCAGCAGCTGAGGCCATATGGCGTCGCCTGCCTCTCACCCTGGCAGGAAGGGCGGGCGCCGCGGGGAATCGAACCCCGTACCTCTGGCTTGCCAGACGCTCAGCTCAACCACTGAGCTACCGACGCCCCTGCTCCCAACCCCAATAGTTGGAAAGATAAAAGTACACCCACAGCTGCTGGGTGGCATACAAATACTGCACCAATGGATGTCGAATTGCATGAAAGGCATGGTGGTCTACAAGGAACTAACCTAACTAAACCAATCATTTTGATACAAAACCTACTACAGGTGTTGGATTGGTGCAAAAACTACCTTATTTTTGCATTATAAGCCCAATATGCAATCAGTTTAGAATATCTTTTAAATAATAGAGGTCAGGGTAGGGTGGCTGCTTATAAATTTTGAAAGTTTTAAAATTTGGTTGTTGAAAATGTTCAAGAAATGCATTTTTCTTCAAAGGTATTTAGGCTGCTAGATTAGGTTAGTTTACTCTTGGTGAGATTGTCATATTCTTGAAGAAGGAAAAAGGTTATGATAGGATGACTTAAGCTAGATTATGGTAGGCTAAGTTAGGTTATGCTATTTTTTGTTGAAAGGCATATTATTTTTCATTAAATATTATTCACTCATCAGCCATTTCATGGTATTATCACGGATAATAGTAAACGAATCGGAAACTCACGGGCGGTACTTTGATGTTTGCGACCACCGACCGATACTAGCGACATCTATCGGACGATCGGATAACTAATCCTGGTTAGGAGGTGCGAGACACCACATCGAAAAAGCTTGATGGGATGGGCAAATATAGCTGTATCGGCCCTCTACCACGCGCCGTTTGGAAAAAAAACTGCTGTAAGCGCCAGCCGGGGACGCATTCTCCAGAAGCCGCCATCCCTTGGGCCGCCATATAGAACCATGAAGCTCGTGACCAACTAACCTGTGCCAACTGAGGAAAGCGGAATGTCAAGAGAGCCGGCAGAAAACAACGCAGAGCACCTGCCCATTCTCCCCCTCCAACCGTATATGCCTGGGACTCGTCTGGGGCAGGCCAATTCAATTCCGATGCCCCCCCCCCCCCCCAGGACTGCTGATTGGCTAAAGACCAATTGGCTGATTGGCCCTGGCAGTCACATTGCTCCCTGAGGTATCATTTTGACAAACGAGGGGGTCCTGAGCAGGCATAGGAGCACATGATGAACATTGATTGGGACAAGGGGCCCCGGAACAGCCATCGGAGCCCTCTGAGGCACTGTCAGGGGCACCCTGCATGACCCATTTGCAGCTGCCACGTCTCCCATGTTAACCCTCGCACGGCCGGGGTAGGGTGGAGGGGTAGATATCTCCCCCACCCCATGACGTTTCGTACTTTAGCCAAAAACAGTTCGGACTAGAGCTCTGAAATTTACAGTACCTTATGCTACATAAATTTGACACGTTATTATTCATGCTCCAAAGTTATCAGGTCAAGGTCATGACAGGTCAGTGACCTACAACGCATTTAGTGGCAGCATGTCAGACCAAACTGCAGAAAATATCACATATTGTGACAATATAGATGCACGATCGATTAACAGATTGCATATCGTTCTCAATAACCTTTGCACACTATGAAGCATACCTGACCTTCATGACTCTAACAAGGTCATTATAGGTCACTGACGGACTTCACCTGAAAATTTACTTTGACCTTTGAAATCACATGACAAATTTATCTCAAAAGCTATAAAATGGTTAGTGCCATGCATTGGATACATCTTTGGTGTGACGAATGTCAGGTGCAGGTCATCCTAGGTCAGTGACCTATACAGTACCGATAACATGTGTGATAATATGGCAAACTAGTTTCATTTGTCTCTGGCTTATCCAATTTGGAACTGCCACCTCAGGTCATCATAGGCCAAGGACTAAATTGATCTACAAATCAGTTTTGGCTATGTAGTTGAATAATAATTGTGCACCATAGTTCTGGAAGTCTTAGTGTCTGCAAGCAACATTTGGAAGTAATATTATTTCACTTGCATTGATCCTGCTTTCCTTAACATTCATGATGCACATTGATGCTGTAACACCAGTTATGTGGAAGTTGCTAGGTAGGCATTTACCCAGAGTAGAACATTTCTGACCTCTTCCATGTAAGAGATGGAAAGCAAAATTACGAGGAGACATTTGCAACAGGAAATGGTAGTCTTCCTACCTACATGACATATAAGCATATGATATAACATATATATATATATATATATATATATATATATATATATATATATATATATATATGCATATCATATGATAGCATGTGCTATGATATGATGAACCAGATAGCATGCAATAATAAAAAATAAGCAAATAAATGTATTTATTTATTTATATATTTCACGATACATGCCCTCCACGCATAGTGGCTGTTGTGGACAGTCTGGGCACTGTATCATGAGCATGTGCCTAAAACAGATGATGCAAGGTTGTATGTTATATGGCAAAAATGCAAATATATAATTACTTACAAACCAAATCAACACAGACAGAAAGAAACATGTACTGTGTGCAAGGATAGCAATAGCATTTAACATTTATACCCCATAATTACTTTTTCTTACTAAATCATTATGACAAACCTGCAGGACTTTTGAATACATGGCACATATCACCAACCCAAAACCTTGGTAACCTTTCAAAATATTGTGACATGTATCTTAGGTAAAGATTGCAATATTTTGTGTCAGACAATTCCTCCTTCAGACTGCTCCTCAACCTCAAATCAGCCATCTTCCAGCCAAAACCCTTAGTTTCAGAGCTGCATATGAAGGTGAAAATCGGTACATTTACGGCGCCCCCTTTGACCAATACTTGAAGCCAAACAAAAGCTCAAAGAGACTAAATATCACCGATTCAGATTTTCTCATGATTTAGAGTAAATAACTGGGCAATGCAATGGAGATTTACATGCTTCACTTGATCCAAAATGCATAGGTTATTTCCAATTTCCGCCATGGGTTTAAATGTCCCCTGAAACAAAGAAATGGAAGCATAGATGTTTTTAATTAATTCCTTACCACCACAGGGCTTCATGCAGCAGGATCACGGTTCCCTAGCTTCTCTAAACAGTGGAAATTGGCGAAAACTAAACCACACGTTACTCTCCAATGTGGGAATGTGCTGCTGAAACCAAACAATACCCTAGCCAGGATTAGTTTCGGCCTCCCACCAGTAGGTGGCAATAGCCTGTCCTTGGTTGCCGATTTCGGGGAGTTTCCCATCCGTCTACTATTATCTGTGGTATTATTTTGTCTACCAACTAAAAGGAATGAGTTTTCACTTGGGAATAATTATCACATCACCCTACTCAGATCCAGGAACATATTTATGCATATTAACAATGACAAAATATATACAGTATATTAACAATACCCTTTTCCTGATGCTCTATTTTTGGTCCAGAATCGGCCTAAACTACAAGTTAACCAAACCTACACCTGGCAGTATTATTGTACTTTGTAAGGCATTCATGAGACACATTTACACACATTTTACCTTCATGAAGCAAGCAAAGACATAATGTTTGGCTTGGCTAGGCTTGGTTAGGTTAGGTTTTCTTCAATTTGGAAGAATAAATTGAACTAAAAGACAAAAATGAATCAGAGTCAGAGTCAGAGTCAGATTTATTGAGGTCTCCACAATAATATGGCTTTTCAGCCCTCTCGTCAGTACATTGCTGTAAAACTATATACATAATCCTACTTCTCGTGTCAATAAACAAGGGTTAATTAAAAATCATCTAAACATAAATCACACTTTACCTAGTGATAGAACGCGCCTCCAAACGGCCGTTCCACGCAGCTACGGCTCTGAACGGGTAGCTACGCTTAGCGAGTTCGGAGCGAACTCGCGGGAGCTCCAACATCCCTGTGTCTGCGCACCGAGTTCTCCTGGACGACACCTCCGCACGACGCTTGATAGAGCTCGCTAGCGTAGGTGGGACACCAGACGACGTTAGCTTCCGGATCATTGCTACGTCGCGCTCCTCCAACATGGCATCAAATTTCAACCATCCAAGTGCCTCTAGTGCCGGGGTGATGTGTTCTCGTCGGCCGAGGCCGGATACTATACGGGCACCAAAATTTATCGCCTTCTGAATCCTATCTCTCTGGGTTTTGTTGCAACTTCCCCAAACTGTCATACAGTAGTAGATGTGGGGGGAAAACCAGTGCCTGAATGAGGAGTTTCTTCGTTTCTGAGGGTAATTTGTGTCGAAATTTTGACAGGCCAACGAGAACACTAACACCGCCGAACCACCTGTCTATCCCAGGTCAGAGTCGAATCGACGTGCACACCTAGGATTTTTGCGTTCGGTGACGGCTTAATTTCAGCATCTCCAAATTTGATCGATAAGGTGTCACATTTCCGGCGCTGAGATTTGACAACCAGGAGCTCAGTCTTTCCAGGGTTGATTTTTAGCCGATTTTGTGTGCACCAGTTCAGAGCTGTATCCAAGGTGTTTTCTACACGTTGTTTTAGCGCAGACATGTTGCCTGGGGCGTCAGAGTCTAGAAATTGCGCATCATCAGCGAAAATTACCAAGTGGCCATACTTTAGATGTGATGCTAGGTCGTTAGTGAAAATCAAATACAATTTTGGCCCGATTTGGCTTCCCTGTACTACACCGTGCGTCACCGGGAGTGGCTCAGCGGTACTCCCCTGAATTTTCTGGCTCCTCCCCCGCAACCAATCCTCAAACCAGTGAACGTCGATCCCATACCAGCCTAGCTTTTCTAACAGGCGGCTATGCTCCACGCTATCGAACAGCAGCAAGCATCAAGCAGTATCAGCAGCAAGCAGGGTAGACACATGACCACAATCCATATTTTTGGTCAGAAATTGTACAGTATCGAGCATTGCTGTTTCGGTTGAATGGCCGGGACGAAAACCATATTGATTTGAACGGAGTATGTGGTTTGAGTCGAGATAGAATGAAAGTTGCGTGTTTACAATTTTATCACACAGTTTAGCAACAACACTCAGCAAAGATATGGGCCTAAAATGTCCGGGGTCGTCACGATCACCCCTCTTGTGCAACGGAAGAACGCAGGCCTCTTTCCACTGAGGCGGCACCTCACCAGTACGCAGTGAATAGTTTATCACATGCAGTAAATGAGGCCCTGTGACTGCAAACGTCGCTCTCAGCATATGAAGTGTTATTCCGTCGTTTCCACTGGCGCGCGTATTTCTCATTCGATCGAGTGCCAAGAACAATTCTGGTAACGTCACAGTGTGTACGCGGAAGGAGCTACTGCACACCCGAGGTGGTCTAGGCGGCAGCCGCACTCCCTGTGGAGCCGCCGATAACGTGGCAGCAACGTCAGCTCCCGCGGTCACAAAGTGACGATTTAACTTGTCAGCCCAGGCGGCTTCGCTCAGGTGGGGTGGGTCAATCCTGGGCTCGGGTTTCTTGGCGGCAAGCAGAAATCGGCGGATGTCGGTCTACGTCTTCGTTTTCTGGTGACGGTATGACGTGGCGTAGTAGTCTGCGCAGGCGTTGTATTGCGCTCGTTTCACGGCATTTCTGCTGTCCTTATAGGCCTGTTGTTTCACCGTGTTATTCTTGTCTTGGTCTCGGGCCTCTCGGCAGCGATCCCGCTTCTCCATGTGCTCTCTGAGCTCTTCATTTTCATGAAGCCAGGGATGTTTGATCCGGATTGTTCGGAGAGGCATGTGGTGGTCGATGATCGGCTGCCACGCCTCGAGCCAGGCGCGCCACTTCTCAGCTGCAGAGTCCGCGTTGTACACTTGGCTCCAATCGGCCTGGAGAAGGTCTAAGCAGAGGGCGTCGTTGTTTACACGCCTGGTGGACCGGACCGTGATGGTTTGTGGTTTCGGGCGCGTCCGTTTGACGCTGATGTCAGATGTGACGAGGTCGTGATCGCTGAAGTTACAGGCGATCACGCGAGGGTTGGAGACTGACTCTGGTCGAGATGTTAAAATGTGATCTATGAGGGTAGACGACGTGTCGGTGGTGCGGGTCGGCGATGAGATCAGCTGCTGGAAGCCCAGGTCTTCCAGCATTGTCACGTACCTCCGCAGCTGACGGCTGGAGCAGGTCCAGATTCATATCACCCATGGCATGTATTGGCAGCTGTTTGGTGAGGAGAAACGTGATTTGTTGTTGCAGATCGTCGAGGGTGGCTGCTACTGGTGATTTCGGTGGCCTGTAGATAGTCCCGAGAACAAACGGCGATTTTCCTGAAAACCGCAGCCACAAAACTTCCAAATGCGAACCGGTGGATGGGACCGGTAAAATTCATGCCTGCATACAATTTTTGTAAATTACGCATACGCCACCACCATTGGTTTTACGATCCCGGCGCTTCACGACATAGCCCGGGAAAAGTAAAAATCGAGTGTCGGTATCATCGTTGAGGAAAGTCTCGCCCACGCACAGAATGTCCAGCGCGTTATTTCTCAGCAGGATTGATACGTCGTCGATAGATGGCATTAGGTGGTTGACGTTGAGGTATGCCACCTTGATGCGACACTCCGACTGTGTGACGGCTGGCTGGTCGCGACGGCGTGCCGTCTGCCGTCTGAATAGGCCTGGTTTGGTTAGATTAGGTTTTCTTCCAATTTGAAGAACAAATTAAAATTAAAATTGAATATAAAAACAGGTTAGCATAGGCTTGGGCAGGTATTTATTGGGACAAAATATGAGACATTAAAAAAAAGTTATCCATTTTTTAAAATAATGTTTTCTTACATGTAGATTAGATTAGGTGTGGTTATGTCCCATTTTGCATTACTTTTATTGCTATATTACCAAACTAAAAGCCCTTCATTTGGTGTTGTTTTGAATGCCAACCGAAAAGTAAGAATTTGCATAGCAAATGAGTAGGCACATCATGTCAACCTGTTTATAAAAAATTGCATTGCAAAAATAAATCTCAGGAATTCAAAAATTACCTTACAGCACACATTTACTCACCTATCAATATTGCATGGCATAAAACATTTGTTTTTCAGTGGAGGTGGCAGGGAGATCTGAAGAGAGAAGTATTCCTAGTGAACAGAAGATTTATAGTTGTAGCGCACAGGAGGGGCAGTGGTTTAAAGTCAGGGGGTGGAAGATTTGGAGGAGTGAGCCTAAGCAAGGGGGCAGTGAGTGGCAGGTGGTAGGTGGTAGGAGTGGGAAGCAACCTAGTGAAGCAGCTCAACAGGCAGGAGTAATAACATCCAATAGGTTCCAGGCACTGGAGGACTGCCCGCAGGATAGTGATAGCAGTGATAGCAGCAAGGAGACTGTGCTGGTGGTAGGAGACTCTCGGGTGCGGCATTTAGATAGAGTTTTCTGTAAAGGTAGGAGAGGCAGGAGGTGCATCACCAAGCCTGGTACCAAGGTTAGAGACCTGGTCCCAGTGGTGGCACAGGCCACCAGTGAGGACCAGTTTAGTACAGTTATAGTGCAGGTAGGAGTGAACAACGTAGGTCCTGCTAGGAGTGAGGAGCTGCTGCAGGACTACAGGGCCATTCTGGCCACCCTGAAGCAGAGCAAAAGCAGAGTTATTGTGACAGCTATTCTGCCCAGGGCTGAAGCCTCCCCTGAGTGGAGCTCTAGGGCACTGGCAGCCAATGCCAGGGTGGGTAGGCTCTGCAATGAGTTAGGTTTGACCTTTGTTGACAAGTGGTGCAGGTTTTATGGTTCATGGGACCTCTATCAAAGGGATGGCATGCACTTCTCCGAGAAGGGGGTGCAAGTGTTAAGTAAAGTGTATGAACATGTCCTTCAGGGAAACTAGATAATGGGGTGGGGAGGGAAGAAGTGGCATTACCATCTCATGAATATGCCAATAGTGACAGCATAGGCAATAGAACCTCACAGTCAGCAAATAGGGATGGCAGTAGATCAAGGGGGCAGAGTGGTAGCTCATCCAGAGATGATAGAGCTACTCAGCATGAAAAAACCAAAGATGGTTATGGAACATTTCTTAAGTGTATGATGTTTAATGCTCAGAGTATTCGATCCAAATTTGACGAGTTCAAGTGTTATGTTGCTGATGAGGAACCAGATTTTGTTTGCATTACTGAGGCATTGGTCAGTGAGGGGTATTTTGGGGATAACTTGCAGGACTATGAGATCCAGGGATACAATATGTTTTCATGCAATGGGGGTCCAGCAGTGAAAGGGGGTGATGTAATGCTCTATGTGAATAGCTTATTCAGTTCTCAAAAAGTAGCAGATGGGGTAAAAAATGTGTCTGTGGAGTCCATTTGGCTTGATGTTTCTGTGGGAAAAGGCAACAGCAATAAACTGAGAATAGGAGCTTTGTACCGATCAGGAATCTTGCCACATTCTCAGCAACTGGAGCTTGATAAGGTGATTTGTGAGGAAATCAGTAGAAACTTTCAGAGGAAATGCCTTATTCTTGGTGACTTTAATCTGAAAGGATATGAAAATGTTGGTGTTGGCTCCCCAGCATGTAAACTGTTTAGGAAATGCCTTGAAGAGGACATGTTCTTACACCAGTTTGTAACAGAACCAACTAGGCAGGGCTCATTCTTGGACCTTGTCCTCTCGGATTTAAGTGATTTAGTTCAAGACTTGACTGTAGGAGAAACTCTGGGAAGAAGTGACCATAACATAGTGAGATTCAAGGCACATGTAGCAGGGACAATCAAGGATAATTTGGCAAAGGTTCCAAATTTTAACAGGGCAGACTTTGACTGCATGAGAGCAGCTTTAAGTGCCATAAAATGGGAAGAAGAATTCTCCGATTTCAATCCCTGTGAAATGTGGGAAAAGTTCAAATCTTACTTGAGGGAAATTCAGATTAGACATGTCCCCCAAAAGCAAAGGCGCAAAAGAAGAGTAGGAAAGCCAGCATGGCTTACACCAGATTTGACAAAAGCAATTAAGGCTAAGAAAGATGCATTTACAGTATTTAAGGAAGCTTCAAATATAGTAAATCTAAGGTTGTATCAAAAAGCTAGAGATGCTGTGAAACAGAAAACCAGAGCAGCAAAGCGAGCAAAAGAATTGGATTTGGCTAGGAACTGTAATGGGGACAGTAAAAAGTTCTTTAGTTTCTACAAGCTAAGCAAAGTTTCAAGCACAATTGGTCCACTGGAAGTAAATGGGATTATATTGAGTGAGGATAGTGAGATGGTTGAGGAATTGAGCAAGCAGTTTACATCAGTGTTTACATTGGAGGATGTGACAAATCTGCCAACTGTGAACCACAGCCCAGCAACAGGTGATCAGTTACATGATGTTGATTTCATTGACAGTGATGTTGTTTTGAATTATGTCAGGAAAATAAAGCCAAACAAGGCAGCAGGACCTGATGGAATCTATGCTAGGGTATTGCGGGAAGCTGAAAACGAATTGGCAATTCCACTCAGTATAATATTTTGTAGATCAGTTTCACAAAATGAAATTCCAACCGATTGGAAAAGGGCAAATGTAGTTCCTATTTTCAAGAAAGGAGAAAGAGGGAAAGTTGAAAACTATAGGCCAGTAAGCCTCACATCACTAGTCTGCAAGGTACTTGAATCAATTATCAAGGATAAAATAGCTAGTTTTCTGGAAGGAAACAGAGTGATTCAAGATACTCAACATGGGTTTAGAAAAGGGCGATCGTGTCTCACAAATCTCTTGGACTTTTTTAATTTTGCTACAGAACAATTTGATAAGGGAAATCAGGTTGATGTAGCATATCTTGACTTTAGCAAGGCCTTTGACAAGGTACCTCATAAACGGTTAATGATGCAGCTTCAGGCCCATGGTATTGTGGGTAACATCCTAAAATGGATAGGGTTGTGGCTTTCAGATAGACAGCAGAGAGTGATGCTAAATGGTACAAAACCATCATGGCAAAATGCTCTTAGTGGAGTCCCCCAAGGGTCAGTACTGGGACCACTATTGTGCAATAAGTTTGTAAATAACATTGAAAGTGGCCTAAGCAGTATGGTTTTGAAATTTGCAGATGATTTGAAGGTCTTTAGGGCAATAACAGGGCACAATGAGCAGGTCTTGCTGCAGAAAGACTTAGACGAGCTTGTGAAGTGGTCCGAAAAATGGCAAATTTAATTTAATTTTGATAAGTGCAAAATCATGCATGTAGGTAGACAGCATATCAAGGCTCCATACTTGATGGGTGGCCAAGTACTATCTGTGACTCAGCAGGAGAAGGACTTAGGTGTTATTTTTAACACAAAGTTGGGGGCATCAGAACAGACCAAGGAAGTCAGGAAGAAGGCACTAAGAATGCTTGGGGAAATAAATAGGAATGTATCATACAAAAGTGAGGAAGTCATCAGGAAGCTTTATTGTGCATATGTCAGGCCACATCTGGAATATTGTGTCCAAGCTTGGTCCCCTAGTTATGAAAAAGATTGTTGGCTTTTAGAGAGAGTACAAAAGAGGGCAACAAAAATGGTGAATGGTATGGGCAACCTGGCATATGAGGAAAGATTGAAGAAATTGAATATGTTTTCACTAAGATATAGAAGGCTGAGAGGACCTCTCATCGAGGTCTTTAAATTTGTTCATGGTCAGGAACAGGGTTATCTCAGGGAACTGTTTGAATTTAACAGAAATGATGCAATTAGAGGTCATCAATTCAAAATTAAAGTTAATCACAGCAGGACAAGGTTAAGACAGTCATCTTCACCAACAGGGTAGTAGAACACTGGAACCAGCTGCCAGAAACCATTGTCAATAGCAACACACTGAACATGTTTAAGAACAGCATAGACAATCATTATAAGAATAGGGGGCTTGTTTTTCTGTATTCCAGGGAGAGTTGATCAACACATTTGATGGACAACTGGTTCAGTGTACAGAGTGCAACCAAGAAGGGCCCTTGTGGCTCATAGTTGCACTGATCTTTTATGTCTTTATGTCTTTAAGTTCCAACCAAGCCCTTGTGAGCAACATCCTTTCTCCTTAGGTATAACCTTAGGTAGGTAAGTGCTCATAAAATTAACCATCAAAATACAGAAAGTTGACTCCAGACACAGCGCACCACGTAGACTCGCACTAAGCCCTCCACATTTTGTGCTCGGGACCCAAAATTTTCAAAGGTATCCACAAAAATTCTGGTTAGTTATGTGGGCTTTCCAAAACATGGGTTGGGGCATCAAAAATATATGTTTGGGCTCCCGGAAATTGGCATTGAGCCCCCCCCCCCCAAAAAAAAACTGTGGTGCTAAAATCGCATCAGAACCCCCCCAAAAATGAAGCCTGAACCCTCCAAAGTAAGGAGAGTCTCAAAATAAGGAGACAACTATATGTCCAAGCCAGGAAAATTGCTCCTGAGCCCTAAACATAGCACCAGATGTATTCACAAATTGTGTACAGCCAGGAAAAATGCACAGAAATTTGAAAAAAATAATAGCTGGACACAAAAATATGGCACCAGGGGCCCACAAAATCAGGCAGGAGACAAACTTTAAAATAAAACAGCTAAGAGTTCCTCGAAAATATTGTTGAGCCCAGAAAACTGGAGTTGGGATCCCCGGAACCACGCTCCTCGACCTGATAAGTTGTGCTGGGACCCTGAGAAATTGCACTGGAGCCGCATAATTGTGTGTCAGGAGCACCACATATACACAGTGAGACCCTTAGAGCACAACAGGATGCCAAAAATTCCATGGGCCCTCCAAAGCCCGAGTCTCGCAAAAACGGCAGAGCCTTAGCCCACCCTGTCTCGGGGGAGGGATCATTTTTCCCCCCACCCAATTATTTCATCGGATAGGGGAAAAAATGGTGCGTGGCAGAGCGCCTAAATTTGGCATACCTATTCCAACATCAATTTAGCATGTTGTATTTTGTATGCAAATGTGTAGGTCAGGTCATCTACGGTCAACAAGCTAATCAATGCCAAGTGAAATTTTGAAATTTTGTTTTTCATTTTTAATAATGTATTAGTTTTACATGTTTGCCCATTATGGCTAAAATCAAAGATGCTGGCTAATTTAAGCATTTTTATCAGGGCAAACTCTTGAGGATCAGCTGTTGTTGATGTGAGACTGCCCCTACTTGATTTGATGAGGATTGCACAGTGGATGTAATGTTCCGTGATTTTTTTTTTAAAGGCATTTGATGTGGCACACCATTTCCTGCTGCTAACAAAGCTGGGAACCCTTGGAATTTCAGATAATTATCATCTGGATTGAAATTCGTTGTGAGAGGGAAACATGAAAGTGCTTGCTTCTGGCTTTTCCAGCAAGCATAAGGATGTTTTGAGTGCAGTTCCACAGAACTGTGTTGGGTCCTGTTATCCTTGAGTGTTGTGAATTATGTGCCACATGATACACCATACCAGTTCAAAGTGTTTGCAGACATCATACAGATATACATAAACTTGATGTACAAACATATCAATGACCTGCAAGCTGGCAATTCACATGGCCCAAAACTGGCATTATTGTGCTTTAAGGTGTTCAAAAGTCAAACTTTACACACACTTTACCTCCATAAAGCAAACAAAGAGGATTGATTAGGTCAGGTTGATATTGATATGGATTTGATTAGGTCAGGTTAGGTTTGTTTTATCGGGAAACTATTTAGAAAAACAAGTTTTTTTGGGCAAAAACATTTCATCACTTGGTTTTCATCAAAAGCAGGTTAGGCTAGGCTCGGCTGGGTTGGATTAGTTTTTATAATTGTGCTTTGAGGTATTAAAGAGGCAATTTTGCACATATTTTACTAGTATTATTTTGCATTAAGGTATTCACAAGACACGTTTTACAAACATTTTACCTCCATGAAGCAAGCAAAGGTGTTAGGCTTGGTTAGTTTTTCAAGTTTGGAAAAAATATATCTCCCCAAATTAAAACAAATAATTTATTTCATCCAAAACATGCAGTTATTTTTTTCATTTGAAAATGAAATTCAATAAAATGGCATGAAAACTCTTGAATAAAAAAAAAGATTGGTCAACACATCTGTGACGTCACGTATGTCGAGGGTAGCGAAGTTCCACCGCCGGCCATTCGATTCTACGCATAGGATGCTACCAAGGTTGAATTAATCGTGACTGTTTTAGCTTAAATGGCATCCGACCGTCGGGTGACTTAGATGTCCAGGCAGGTTGTTTGGGCTCTTGTCAAAAGGCACCCATCTCGGTATATCGCATGCCTCCAGAGCACTTCTATATTGTTGGTCTATTAGCCAATATGATTAAATATGTAAATGGAGGTCAGGATTGACAGCAGAATATTTAGTGTCTGGCAATGATGCACATAAGATTAGACATGCCGAGTCACCTGCTCGCCGATCCGTTCAGTGTGAGCACTGGTTGCGTATCCAGGCAGCTAGCTCTTGTCGTGCCTGTGCTTGGGAGCTGTTTAAACGAATTGGTTGCTTTGCCAGAACAGCAACCAATCCGTGATAATCTGCCTGATGCATTTATGGCAAATTTTTCGTCCTGTGAAAGCATTATTGATTGCTTCGAGATCCAAATGGAAAAACCGGCTCACGCGGTCGCGCAGAGCACGTCATGGTCAGAGTACAAAAACAGTGCAAGTGTAAATATCTCATTTTTGCTACCCCTGACAGGCTGATCAACCTTGTATCGGATGGCAAACCAGGGCGCGTCAGTGACATGGACATCGTGTGCAGTTCAGAATATCTGGACTGTCTGTGCAACGGTGCAACAGTTTTAGCAGATTGAGGTTTCAAGGAGTTGGAGAGCAAGGCAGCAACACATTGCTGTTCATCAGTCCGGCCAGCAGGAGCTCAAAAGGATGAAACTCAGTTTAGTGCCACAAGCACTCACTTTGTCCTCCATGACGTTTCGGTTGAAAAACTTGGCGTAGAACTACCCGATCCAGACTTCACTGCGCGTCTCCGGCCTGGCCGCTTAGAGGCTCGACATATCTGACGTCATCACTACAAGTAGGTTTTTAAATCGAAGACAACACTTAACTGAAGTCATTTAATTAAGTAGAAAATGCACCTCCAATGAGAAAAATACTTCAGTTTTGTATACAAAATATTACATATGTTTTTTTGCAACAAAATACCCATTACGTGAAACTTGTCCATTCAGCAACTTTGTGCTTTAAGGTATTTGATGTATTCTTGGATCTTTTTCCAATACATTTATAAGCATCATCAATATGTGACTACTGTGACTGGTTGGTTATTGGTTTTACGACACATCGACTGTTGTCATATAGCTTCGCCAATCTCTCATGCCGATTGGTTGCAGGCAAAGAGTAGCAACAGGTGAGATTCGAACCCACAATCTTTAGATTGTGAGACGAGCATCTTACCCCTAGACCACTCGTCCCCAACTACTGTAACCTATTTCCTCTGAAGATGCCGAATTCTCAGCTGGGGAGTAAAATAACACCAAAAAAGCTAGTACCTAGTTTGGTGATTTACCTTTTTCTATGTGAAAAATGAAAATGTTACATAAATTAACCTCACCTAACCTCTCTTTCAATATTTGTTTCATCAGTCAGAAAAACATCCATTGCCTCACATATATAAAGAGACATAAAGGACATAAAAGATCAGTGCAACTATGAGCCACAAGGGCCCTTCTTGGTTGCACTCTGTACACTGAACCAGTTGTCCATGAAATGTGTTGATCAACTCTCCCTGGAATACAGAAAAACAAGCCCCCTATTCTTATAATGATTGTCTATGCTGTTCTTAAAGATGTTCAGTGTGTTGCTACTGACAATGGTTTCTGGCAGCTGGTTCCAGTGTTCTACTACCCTGTTGGTGAAGAAGGACTGTCTTAACCTTGTCCTGCTGTGATTAACTTTAATTTTGAATTGATGACCTCTAATTGCATCATTTCTGTTAAATTCAAACAGTTCCCTGAGATAACCCTGTTCCTGACCAAATTTAAAGACCTCGATGAGATCTCCTCTCAGCCTTCTATATCCAAGTGAAAACATATTCAATTTCTTCAATCTTTCCTCATATGCCAGGTTGCCCATACCATTCACCATTTTTGTTGCCCTCTTTTGTACTCTCTCTAAAAGCCAACAATCTTTTTCATAACTAGGGGACCAAGCTTGGACACAATATTCCAGATGTGGCCTGACATATGCACAATAAAGCTTCCTGATGACTTCCTCACTTTTGTATGATACATTCCTATTTATTGCCCCAAGCATTCTTAGTGCCTTCTTCCTGGCTTCTTTGGTCTGTTCTGATGCCCCCAATTTTGTGTTAAAAATAAAGCCTAAGTCCTTCTCCTGCTAAGTCACAGATAGTACTTGGTCACCCATCAAGTATGGAGCCTTGATATGCTGCCTACCTACATGCATGATTTTGCACTTATCAAAATTAAATTTCATTTGCCATTTTTCGGACCACTTCACAAGCTCGTCTAAGTCTTTCTGCAGCAAGACCTGCTCATTGTGCCCTGTTATTGCCCTAAAGACCTTCAAATCATCTGCAAATTTCAAAACCTTACTGCTTAGGCCACTTTCAATGTTATTTACAAACATAATGAACAATAGTGGTCCCAGTACTGACCCTTGGGGGACTCCACTAAGAACATTTTTCCATGACAATTTTGTACCATTTAGCATCACTCTCTGCTGTCTATCTGAAAGCCACAACCCTATCCATTTTAGGATGCTACCCACAATACCATGGGCCTGAAGCTGCATCATTAACCATTTATGAGGTACCTTGTCAAAGGCCTTGCTAAAGTCAAGATATGCTACATCAACCTGATTTCCCTTATCAAATTGTTCTGTAGCAAAATTAAAAAAGTCCAAGAGATTTGTGACACGATCACCCTTTTCTAAACCCATGTTGAGTATCTTGAATCACTCTGTTTCCTTCCAGAAAACTAACTATTTTATCCTTGATAATTGATTCAAGTACCTTGCAGACTAGTGATGTGAGGCTTACTGGCCTATAGTTTTCAACTTTCCCTCTTTCTCCTTTCTTGAAAATAGGAACTACATTTGCCCTTTTCCAATCTGTTGGAATTTAATTTTGTGAAACTGATCTACAAAATATTATACTGAGAGGAATTGCCAATTCTTTTTCAGCTTCCCACAATACCCTAGCATAGATTCCATCAGGTCCTGCTGCCTTGTTTGGCATTATTTTCCTGACATAATTCAAAACAACATCACTGTCAATGAAATCAACATCATGTAACTGATCACCTGTTGCTGGGCTGTGGTTCATATCAGTATCACTGTCAGCATAAATGATTAACTGTGTGATTTATTATTTTTGTCAATGGACACATTTTGCACCACAAACAAAACAACACAAATGCACCAGTTTGAGTTGTCATAAAAACACGTACCTCCAATGATCCGACCCAGTGGATACCATGCTCGGTCATCAAACCAGTTGTGAAATTTGTAGAAGCCATTTTCTGTCAGGTATTTGGTAGTTCTGTAGTTGAAATATGGATCAAATTCGTGGATGACTGCTTCAAAACGAAGAACCGAGAACAGGCGAGTTGAAAAGGCCAGGATTGCAGCAATAGTGAGAATAGACATCTTCAGTAAAGTATCCTGCTTATCATGTGAAAGCCTGATGAAACTCTTTTTCATATATGAGACCGCCATCTGGACAATTTTGAAATTGCGAAGTTCCAACAAAACGGCCTCCCCTCTCGAGACCAACCAAGCACCAAACCGACGATACCCGGCCCAGTACCCAGTACGGCCCAACAACGGCAACGCAAGGCGGCAAACAGACCGGGAAGCCAGTTAGCATGCGAGCCACGATCAGTGACAGACGCGTCCCATTTGGCAGCCCAGGGAGCTGAATGGAGGATGCCATATGAGCGAAATATTGAAATCCGAAAATTCCCCTCTACACGGATCAATTTGTTTGCTCTTGGGGTCAGACGCGTCGCCACGTTCATTTTTCAGATGAGGTCCAACGAGGCCCACCGTGCCGCAGTCAAGGGGCCCACATATGCACACCTAGGGAGGGCTACCATAAAATAAAATTTTCAATATGTTTAACCCGCGCCGTCTCTGGGGGGGGGGGTTGATATGCGCCCCCCCCCCTAAGGTTTTCCGCGGATAGTGAAAGAACGGCGCGCGACAGCGCGCCGAAACTTGGCATACCTTTTACCACATCAATTTGGCATGTTGTGACAAAATGTTTAGGTCAGGTCATCTAGGGTCAACGGGTTAGTCAAGGTCAAGTGAGGTCACCTCCAGAAAAGTTCAACCAGTCGTCACTCTTTAACGTATAAAGATATTTTAAGGAAACTTTCAGCGTTTCCTTATCTTTAGGGACGAAACAAAACGTACCAGAGGAATTTTATATTTCTTCCGTTTTTTGAATACTTAACTAGTTTGCATATTTGCCCATTAGAGTTAAATCGAAGATTCTGGCTAAAGTAAGCATTTTTTTAGTAGAGCAAGTTGACTTCGAACAACGTTTTTCGGTCCGCTCTACCCATTAGAAAAAGAAAATTCAATAAAATTGAAAACTCAACATTTTGAAATGTATTTTTTAAAAATAATTTTTTGGGTAGGACAACATTTTATCGCCGTGCTCGATTTCGTCTTCATTTTCTGATTCCAAATAATTTTGTTGTCTCAAATATCCCCCAAAATGAACGCCCCAGAGTCAAAAACACGATGTAACTCGTGAAAACCTAGGCCCCTAGTGACGTCACTTTTGCGGGCATAAAACTGTTGGTGATGTTTGGCCCTACCCGTTGAGCGCTTTTCAATGACACCTCTTTCGCTTTGCGGGGTTGTATCACCCCCCCCCCCCCCCCGAGACAGTGTGTGAGGATATGACCGGAAAGACGGGGAGAGTTAAGCTTCTAACCAGGGGCGTACCGAGGATTTGAGTCGGGGAAAAGCGGATTTGGAGGAGGCTCACCTATCCCATTTTAAAAAGTTCCCTTATTTCGACCATTTTTTTTCATGGGCGCCATATTTTATTTTTATTTTACAATAATTAATGGCCAACTTAATTATCCTGCGGAGGGGGCCCAATATACCACCACCTTTTCTGAAACACGGATTTCAACCTTAACTCCACCAGCCCTGTTCGAAAGTTTTTATTTTGGTATCCCTTGATATGTCATCTCACCCTTCTGAAATTACACCTGTACACACGAAAATGTAAAATTATCAAATTTCGAGAAATCCAGTTCATAACGCCCGGTCGACACCACACCAACGTTCGTGCACTTGTATTGTCCACCCGCTTTGCGCATTCCGCGCATTCGTCACACTTTGTGCGATTCTCCGGTTTCTGCTGGTCCTCTTACGTTTTGCTAATTGCTTCCAATGATAGTCTTGTACCATCTTTGACGCATGGCATACTTGGTATCGGATTCGCAGGGAAAATTCAATGAATTCAATTTCATGATTAGTTATCTTCTGCCCACATTTTCTGGTGGTTAAGAAATCCGGACACTCGCTGAGCTTTGATGCTCTGCATCTCCTTGGTTGTATATGCTCCCGGATATGCTACCGAACCAACACCCTAGCATAAGCGCTCTTGTTTTAATCCGTTGCCTTTTTCTTCGTCTACACGTGCTTTAGGGCTCCAGCAAATTTTTGTTAGATGACCGACACTTTTTTTAGACCCCGTGTCTTTTTTAGAGTTTCGTGTGCACGTGTGCACCCGCCTTGCGCGTTTAACGCATTCGCCATGTATATCGCGCGATTCTCCGGTTTCTGCTATCACTGAAAACTAGAAAACTATCAAACACAAGCATTTTGTGTTAACACTGCCAAAAACACAAGGTACATGTGTTAACACACAAATCTTGTGTACCCTGCAAGCTGCAAGTTTGTCTACCTTTAGAGTGTGTCGAAAAGCACACTGTGATTGTGCTTTGAAACACAGAAATGACGTGTTAGCACATCCATGAAGCACATGAATTCCTTGTTTACACATATGGAAAGCACACCGACTGTGTGTTACACACCAGAAATACACACATATAGTGTGCTAATAACACAATATTAGTGTGTAAAATGCGGCCCATTTCATTATTTTACACACGATTCTTGTGTTTGTACAATGTGCTAACACGACGAAGGTGTGTTATTACTATGTACAACACGCTGTCGGCGTGTTTTCGCTTTGCGTAAACACAAAACTTAGGTGCTTTGTGTGTGTGTTAACACTCTATTTTGGTGTTTGAAAGCACACTTGCAGTGTGCTTTCTGACACACTCTCAGGGTAGTCAAATATGCAGTTTGCAGGGTACACAAGCTTTATGTGTTAGCATATGATCGTTGCTTTTTTAATGCTACCACAAAATGTTTACCTTCAATTACTTTCGACTAACTTTGGATTGTTTCGCATGGCAAATGAGAATATATACAAATATAAACGACTTGAGATGTTCACAAATGGACCACTTCGAAATCACCCATTGCAAAATATTCCCAATCTCAAGTTGTTCATATTTGAACTGATTTGTAATCCGCCAGCGAACACAATCTAAAACCAATAAAACAATCCAAAACATGTGGTCACATCTCCGGAAACATCAAACATTTTAACGCATGTCGTATACACTCTGTTGGTGGCCGTGACCAGACATTATGTGTCCTGCAGCATCGTAACCTGTGGATCCTGCCCGACTACTCCATTGATCAGCTGCATCATGCTAACCATAGCATAGAAATACCATCAGCAATACAAAATATGTATTTTCACACTTATCTCACGAAAGACATGGCAGCATAGCACGCGTACGCGTACTCTGCACAGCACACAGGCGCAGTGTGTGCATACATTTCCAAAACGCTGAGTTATCAAATCCCATGCCGGCACCGACGATTCGGGAGGAACAACACTATACTGTTGGATAAAAGCATCATACTTTACGAAACGAAACACGAAATGAATGGAAACATACCATACTTCATGGTCAAAACAAACTGAGAACAAAGTGAAAACAAACCCAGAACTAAATTGGGAGTGGATGAAAAATCATACGAGTATGTACAAGTTACCGATACGATTAATTATTCACTTTTGTTCAGCTGTACCACCCTCTTTGCTAACCATGACATAAGACACCACCTTTGGGGTTCAAAATTCACCACCTCGTGGGCATATTAAAAGCCGGAAAGGTATGTAATAGTTTGAATATCTACAGAGAAGTGTATTAAGATTTAATTGAAGACTTTCAATGCTTAACTTTCACACTCTGGTGAGTACTTTATTTTGGCCCACTTATTTTTGTTAACGACAGCAGAAAAGCTACGCGGAAACGCGCAGAAAACTTGCATATCTTCGCAGAGTTCAGCAGGGCGTCGCTTGACAATAAATACGAGACGATATCATACCAGAATACAAAGTTGGGCAAAGTCAAGTCACAGCTCTCGAAATGAACTTGTAGGTTCGAACAAGGCCAGATCACAAGGCAATACTCATAATTTAGCGTTTCAGATATCTTGTGCATAATTTCCGCAAAGAAGAAAATGTTAAAAACCTACATATGTGTATGATAAAACACCGTGCCGTCTGTACGGGTACCAAAATTCAACTCAATATATTTTTTATCAGTTGTGGTTTGATCACCGACAACAAATCAATTGCACCCATTATGAGCGCATGGGGTGCATGGGGTGTGGAAATCTGCTGAAGTGTGCGGATTAAGATTTCTTAGAACCTCTTGGTCCCACCCCACCATGTTGTCTGACTGAGCCGCTGATGTAGGTATTGGAATATGCAATCGCTATGAAATTATATTCATGGTTTGACAAAAAAAAAACTACATCGTTCTCATTAGCTTCAGTGTCTACGCTTTTTTAATGAAGCTATCTTCACGACGCCGTCACATCCCATATCTATGTGAGTTGATACGAACATTGTCATGCACACCATGGCCAACCGATATGTCGTAGGCCCGCAAATTACATACCTGCATCGTAGCCAACCCCCGCTTGGAATGCTGCATTTAACTTTCGCAAAACATCTGTCGCCGCGTTCTTCTCTTGTACACCGCTTCCACCTTGGCCCCTTATCCGAGCCAGCTCGTTCCAAATCTGGGAAAGATCAAGTAATATTATGCACCTTTCCCTTGCACCTGAGCACTGCAACATGGCCATGTTTCACTTCCCACAACGAATTATTAAATAGCCTTCCTGAGTTAGAGTGTACGCAAACGATAGCATCCTTTGAATGCACCAGTAGACAAGGCTTGATCCAAGGGAGGGCGGTCGCCCTTTTGGAGTAAAAAAATAAAATATTAAAATTTTGCTTTAATATTTTCAATTTTAGAGGGCTTTTCATCCCATAAATGTGGTCTCTTTTCGATCTAGCACACAAAGTTGGCAGCGAATTTGGCGCCACATTTGGCACCACGATGCATTTTGGGTTCGAAACACCTGAGTGTAGCTACGCCCTCAAGCTAGGCTTCCCCAGCACGGATCGGTCTAACTCCCTTGGAAGTTCCTCCCGAACTCCAATGAAAATATACCTAGAGCTAAGAGATTAAACGTTCTCTGATAACCGTTGATAGAAACGCCTGAAGCAAACTCAAAGTGTAAAATCCATACTAACGCTAATTCTCTATGATAAGAACCATGGTGAAGCTGCGTTTACTACAGATAATAATGCAGTGTATTTAGCAATGAATTCCTCATAAGTATGCATAGTTTCAATCGAATTCCATCGCGATTGATATTGCATACCAGGCCAAAGGTGAAATGTCTGAGAACAAATTTAGAAACTGTCAAATTCATCGCCGATTTACAAATTGCTGCAAATGTTTGCATCGAATAGCCAACACAGTATGCCTTAATATATTTTCAATATTATGACATGTCGCACATTTCGCTTAGATTCCTAGACAAGGTAGGTAAAGCACCTAGGTAAAGCATGTAAACTCGCATTTTAAATGTTAGAGATGTCCAAAATTTTGGAAGCTTGACATTCCTAGTATGAAACTGCACATTTAAATCATATCCAGAGACTAAAACGATCCTAGAATGCTCACAAACACAAGATAAGGCCATCCAAGATCACCCTATATCAACCTTGGTCATGAACTTGGGACGTCATTGACCTGCCAATGGGCCTGCCTGTCTAATCGCAAATTAGTCCAAAATACCAAACATTGTCCATTGTGCATCATTATTGCGCGGCAACTGACAAACAACGTCAATTTGTTGAAATCAGACTGAGTGTGGTCATTCTTATGACGTCGCATCTCCATGTCACACAATCATCTCGCTTTTTTGTTCACTAAGTCGTGCAAAAAGCCCCCACTCCATCAACTCTTATTGCTTCATTTTTGACAAGTCAAGGGGCTGGCATCAACGCCTCTGCGCTGAAGAGAGCTAACTCGAGAATTACCTACCTCTAGTTCTGACGAGCGGATGCAAATTTTCCCTTCCACGTATTGCTCTAGTCGGTTATTTATTCAGATTTATGGTGGGTCGATCCCGACAGGATCATATCACATTCACAACAAGGTTATGCATAGTATGTATTATGAAATAATCCAACGTAGCCAGGCTATCATAATTATTTCTGTATTAACCAAGTGCATATATTACTCGGAAACGTACCTCATGGATAAAGTTAAACAACGTACGACTACGTTGAAAGGTGGGTGGTACTCGTGGTGTACATATATTATATATTGTATATTGTATATTGGGTTTTGGTAGTGGTGATGGATTGGTGCTTCAGGGCATCCCGACTACCTTAGTCATTTTTAGTCCGTCTGAAAGGTGTGGGTTAACGGCATCGTATCCATCCATATCATACATCGTACACCGTGTTAACGGCATCCTCCCCAATCTAACCCAATAATAAATGCGGATATGGAAACAAAGGCTATCATGTCATGCAGAACGATGACATCCACAAACCGAATGGAGGTCACATTCTGGGTCATCCCATGTCAACCAAGATTGAATTTGTTTGATAAGTTAATCAATTTATTCCAAACACTATCAATCTTCAGCTACCTACCTCACGCTCGTTGAAGAGCCGTGGATAGCAGCTCATCGGTTCTTTCGTGCTGCCTCCCATGACGATACTACGCTGGTCGTTCAGAGTGACGTCCATAGAGTGGACCAGCTGTAAGTATTGGAATGTGTAAAATGGCTATACATCCATGGTCAAACCACATCTGGGACATACACATGTGTACGTCTTTACCTCATGCTAAATACAAAGTGTAATGTTCTCTTCATGCACAATTCGATCCTGAAACACAGAGCCAACTAGCATAATTAATTATAACGTAGCAATTCATACAAATACCTCGGATGGGTTATATCCATGCAGACACTGTTGATGCGTCGACAGGAGACGTGCTGTTTGTATGAAGGCACGGCAGGATGAAGAGTTTCGAATGCAGGGTGGTTACACCTTTGTGGATGGAAACTGTGGCCCTTCCGCTTGACGTTTATAAGGTCGTTGCCATATTTTTCATTAATGCAACATCATTCAACATAAGTTTCAAGCACGAGTTACCTCTTCGGCCGTAATGTTGCCCTTCATGGCCGCATCATGGTGTTGTGTGCTGATGACGTCCTCGGTGGTCTCAGTTGGTGCATAGTTCGGCAGCCAGAAAGTCCTCTTTTTTAAATTACCTCAGGGTTGCAACAGCGACGGCGCTTGTTGCGACACTTGTTGACGAGTGAATCCTTCATCAAGTTCTGTGAATGAGGGAGATATTTCGCACATAAGTTAACAGTGGACACTGTGACTTGGGTTTACTATCGCACAACCATGATTAGGGCTGGTCCAAGATCTCAACCTTTTTTTCAAAGTGGATGCAGCCAGTTGAAAACGTTCAAGCATATAAGAACACAAAATGTATAACATTACCTAGTTATTTGTGCTTCAGAGTGCATCGACTTCATTGGTCAGTCAGGGTTGGAGGAGGCCGTTTCTGGATTTTGGCACCCAGAACATCCGGGAAATTATCCTCACGTTTTTAGCATTTGGGGACAAAGTCCTGCTGTTTCAAAATGAACTGCTCTGTGATAATGTTCAATATTCACTGCGAAGTGCAAACTGATATTCCAATGTCACAGATTGGAATACAAATATTCCTTCCGCATTCGGTTACCCCAGAATTGTCCTTTCCACATCCAGAATTACAAAGCGCAACTCCAATCTTGTATAGCGTCGATAACAATACTAGTCATTAACACGTCGACATGTCGCATGCACAAACATAACCTGCATAATAGCAAAGTAATCGCACCGAACAGTAAATAAGTTACGTTATAACATCGTTCAACGTATTCAGCTCGGTGTGTATATATTACAGAAAAGGATACTTCGGAGGTAATAGAAAAGTCGCTCATATTGGACCATACCGGAGTCGTCGTCTAATATGTCACAGAGCGACAGCGATTGCATACGCCCGAATTTACGTCTACAATTCTCGTCACAACCGAAAGCAGCAGAGCAGGACATGACCCACAGACAGACAAACGCGCGTGTTATTCCGAGCAGCGTTGTATGCCATGACCACATAGCCGGTAAGAGCGAGTGGCGTATTTTTCGCCAGTGAGAGCCCCATTCGCCAGCGACATAACGTTACTTAGTCTCGCCTATTCTTACGCGAGCACGAACTCCATTTTTCAAGACTATGCTTAATCACTTCCAGTGTATTTTCAGGCACAACTAATTTACGACATATGACATGCAATAGTTCAAACACATGAAATAGCAAGTTGTAATAATCTTTTGAATGACACTGGCTTAAGAAATAGTCATGGTAGCACCGGCAACCACATTTATTTATTGATTTGTTTTATTTCTTATTTATTTATTTATTTCTGCACTTATTTCTTTTTAAATCACGATGCATGCCCTCCACGTGCAGTGGCTACTATGGACAATCTGGGTATAACTCACATATATTTACAAAGAAAGGATAGATTTGTGGTGAATAGTGGAAGCAGATGCGCAACAAACATTCATATGTAAGGGGGATGTGGCGCGCCTGCCTCCGCCCGTTCCCGGCGGTATGCGGCATGATGACCGGGCTCACGCAAGGGGAGCAGCAGCGGTGTGGGCGCGGCCGGCGGTACAGCGGGCGCCACGTGTTGTGCGCGCGTGCTGCTGTACTGAGTGTGCCTCTGTGGCGGCGCGCCCGGGGCCATGCGGTGGTGACCTCGGGTCGCCTTGGCGGTGCAGCCGGGGTCGGGTCCGGGACGCGATGGCGCGAGGTTGTCGGTGCGGCGAGCTATCCGGCCGTCACCGGGCCAAATACCGAGGGAGATTGTGCCGCCAATACAAGAACTGAAGCCCGGAGTCTTAGGTTCGCAAGCAAGCAGGGACGCGTAGCCTACACTGCGGAGCCTACCCACGGAGCCCTACATTACGGAGTCTACACATACACCAACTTAATACAATACCGAGATCACTATCTGCACTACACACACCGTGCTTGCAACACGAGCTATAAACGAGTAGTTTATAGAAGTGATATGAAGGCGATGGCCTTAAGGTGAGTGCATAATGTACACACATCCATTGTTTAAGTTGTGTGTGCGGCTAGTGTTCGTGGAGATAAGACAGTCCATATTTCTTGAAGTTAGACAGCCTCGATGTTTTTTTTCAGTAGGAAGTTATAGTGTTATAGTGGAGGACAGACGAGTAGAGAAATCTCCTGCGGCCCGCCTCTGTGTATGGCTGGCAGGTGCAGGTGGTCGTCTGTACGTGTATGACTGTTTCGCAGGGTAGAGTTTGCAGTGATTTGACCGGCAATGTGAGTTGGCTCACCCGTCAGAATGATCTTGTGGAGCAAAGTAATGCTGTGAAAAGGATGTAGATCAGCTGCGGTGGGGAGACCCAAATCGCTACGGGCATCAAAATTATGATCAAATTTCCGTAGACCTGACACGACTCTAGTGGCGGAGTTAATAATCTTGCCAAGTCTGTGGATGTTTGCTGCCGACCCGTTCCCGTAAACAGATATGCAGTAGCGGATATTGGATATAACTAGGCTATTGACTATAGTGAAGAGGGTACTGGCGGGCAGATGGTGGCGCAGATGACTCGGGGCTAGAAGGAATCCAGTGCACTTGCGGACCACAACAGCTACATGGGAATCCCACGACATGTGGCGATCAAATGTCACTCCAAGGTTCCTACACGAATGACTCTCATTTATCATGGCGTCCCTAAAGCACACTCGTATCGGGGTAATATTGCGAAGATTTTGACGTGATCCGAACGTGAGAAGCTGAGTTTTGGTCGGGTTTACCTTCAAACCGTTATCCAGGAAGTAGTCGTAGAGTTGGTTCAGACACGTCTCCATCTTACTTATATCAGATTGGGGAGATCAGATTTTCGACCGGAGTTGAGGACTGGGTGTCGTCTGCGAACTGAGTGACGTTTGCTACCGAGACGTGCAAACTGAGGTCGTTCAAAAAGATGCAATAGAGGAGTGGACCTAGTGGTGAGCCTTGCAAAACAACTATGTTGTTTGGGAGAAAGGAGGAGAGATGCCTGTTTCCGTGTTGATCGGAGATGCTAACAGCCTGCGTGTGACCTCCCAGATATGCCCTAAACCAGTCAGTATCGATTCCATGGAGTTCTAGTTTAGTGAACAGTTTGGTGTGGTCCATTACGTCGAAGCATTTACTGAGATCCAGAATGCAAAGGAGAGCTACATCCGAACGGTATATTGCTGCTAGTATTTTGGTTGTGACTGAGATGAGAACGGTTTCCGTAGAGTGGCGTGGTCTGAAGCCGTGCTGAGTTTAAGCTAGTAGGTGGTTTGAGTTCAGGTAGTGATGAGGTTGTTTCTGCACTACTCTCTCTGCGATTTTGACGATAACCGGAACCAGTGAGATGGGCCTAAAATTAGAGGGATCCGAAGGATCTCCTGATTTGTGAATGGGAATTACTATTAAGTGTTTCCATTTTGGAGGGGATATCAGCTGTAGTTGGGCATGTGTTTTTAATGTCGAGCAGCACTTCTCCGATAAAAAAGAACACAAATTTGATAACCTTAATACAGAGCCCGTCTGGTCCGCAAGCACCTGTGTGTCCCATGTCCATGACAATTTTGGCTAGCTGTTCGAGGGATATGGGTGATACTCTATAGGAGTTGGTAGAGACGCGCGATAGCCGGCAACTGGGAGGTGTGTGTTCAGGCATGTTTGCTTGGCATTTTACCTCTGCTGATACTTTAGGTCCGACACTAACAAAGTATTGATTTAGCTGTTCAGGTAGGACGTGAGGTTGAACTCTGTGAGAGCCTTTTTTGGTGTCGATGATGGGCTTGATAGCACGCCACAAAGCTGATTTCTGAGCTATTTTTCCGCTGATCTCGTCCCTACAGTCAGCACTAATAGCTGAGCGTACTTGTCTGTTAAGTACTTTGTATGTGTTTCTATATTGGAAGTGCAAAGCTATATTTCGCCGATGTATGAGCTGTTTGGTAGCTCCGCTAACATGTGGTGCTGTTTGTTGGGTTCCGAATTTTGATGTTTCTGAGTGGCAGATGCTCGTCAAGAATAGGTGTCAGGAATCTCAGTAGGGTGTGCCATTTGTCAGTTACTGAGATGCGACCTGTGACCTAAGCCCAGTCGATCCCACCAAGGTCAAGGGTCAGTTCCGGGGTATCCACTCGTCCGAAAGAACGTGACTTTATCACGGTGTTAACTGAGGCAGGCACCAATGCAGTTGATGCGCCCAAAAACCCAAATAACTAACTAACTGAGGCAGGCCTGTTTACTTTACTCGAACATGTGATAAATTTGTGAGAACTGTAGTGGCAAAAACTCACACTGGTTCTGCCGACAGAGATGGGCGAGTTTGTTATGATGACATCCAATAAAAAGGCTTTGGCGAATGTTGGGCGCTTCAATGTCACGGTAAGTGAATAGTTGCTTATGAACTCAAGCAGGTGTGTTTTGCTGGGGTTATTAGCCGTGTCGAGGAGGTTGCAATTAAATCACCTGCGAGGTAGAAAGTGCCTGTAAAGTTCAGTGTCGCCAATTGAACCTGTCTTTCGAGTTCAGCGAAGTCATCATTTAAGGCAGGAATAGTGTTACGAGGAGACCGATAGATTGCCGCCAGAATGCTTTTCCTTTTGTTGGGTTCGGCACTTCGGCCTCCTCAGGTCATTTCGTGCTATAACGAAAAAATGTATATTGTGTTCTGCTAAATAATTAAGTTTATAAATCTTGGAACAGGTTTGTATTGCGGAGAAAATTGAAAAGTAGTTTGATGGGAATTAGATGATCATCCCCTAATAGTGCAGGCAGAGTAAAAGGAATTTTGTGTGTATGGAAAAAAATCCATCAGTGTTTTTCGTGGGCCTTGGTACTTCTGACAGTGAAGGAGAATATGTGGAACTGTAAGATATGTATTGCATGATGGGCATGAAGGTCGAGTTGAAGCCGTGTATATATATCGATGGGTAAGAAAAGTATGGCCGATGCGTAAACGTGATAGGACTTTTTCTTCGTGTCGTTTTTTTTTTCAAAAGATGAAGCCCATGGTTCAACAATAGGCTTGATGAGTCGTAATTGTGTATGGTTTGTGTTTTGTGTCCAGGTTTGTGTCCAAAAATGTCGAATTCTCTGTTGTATTGATGATTTAATGCCGTCAAAATGTGGTGGAATTTCAGTAATGTTTGGAAGTTGTAATGATTGTTTTGCTAATTTGTCGGCTTCTTCGTTTCCTGGGATGCCACAGTGGCTGGGCACCCACAGGAAACGGACCCTCACGCCCATCATGTAAAGTGTTTGAAGTGTGTCATAGATGGAAATATGGCAATGGTGCGAAAAAGAAAGTGAAGAAAGCGATTGAAGAACAGATTTTGAGTCAGAACAAACAACGACGCTGCGCATGGGGTGAAAAAGGAAACGATTACGAATATAACGAAGGGCAATCAGAATGGCGTGTAATTCGGCAATGAAGATGGAAGTTCCGTTTGGTAGGCGATGTTGTGTTGTGTGTGTACCCGAAACAATGGCGTTTCCTGTGGTGTTAGTATCCTTAGATCCGTCAGTAAATATAAAGGGAACATGACGATATCGAGACCGAAGCTGGTGGAATTTTTGTTTGGCATATTCTGGACAAAGTTGTGATTTTGGGGTGGTGGTTAGATAAAATATGTGTCGTTCGGCCATCTGCCACGGTGGTGTAGTAGGTTGAGGAAGAAAAGTAATTTGTGGAATATTATATTGAAGTTGTGTAGAAAATGTTTTAATACGTGAAGCTATGGTAAGACCGGTTCGCTTTTCGGCTGGACCTAAATAGTTGTGGTGTAAGTTTGGGAGAATTTGCAATGATGCGTGTGTGGGGTGGTGTTCTTTAAACTGAATTTTTGCGGCATACCTAAGTGTTTGTTCCTTTCTTCGTAGAGCTAATGGTGGAATTCCTGATTCGGTTTGTAGAGAAATGATGGGAGAAGTAGTCATTGTACCGAGTGCTATGCGGATAAATTTATTTTGTATGTTGTCCAAAAGTTTCAAAGCGGAGGTACTGCCACCAGCATAAACTACCGACCCATATTCTATGATGGGAAGAACTAATGATTTGTAGAGATGTAAAAGCGTATGGCGGTCGGCTCCGAATGAGGAAGAAGTGATACAGCGAAATAAATTGAGTCTGTGAAAACATTTCGTGTTGACGTGTTTGATGTGTTGATGCATAGAGATAGTCTTCGATCAAAAATAATACCAAGAAATTTAACGAATTTACAAAAGGTATATCATTGTTTCCGAGGTGAAGCGGTGTGTCTGGGTTTGGGCAGGGTGTCGATTTACCGAATATTAGTGTTGCAGATTTTGGGGCCGAAAAAATGAAACCATACTTCAGTGACCATTCGTGTATTCTGTCCAGTGTGTTTTGTAAGCGAATTAAACAATGTTCGTAATTTTTTCCCGGAGCACCAAATTGCGCTGTCGTCTGCAAATAGTGAATATGATATATTGGTAGGCATGTCATCGAAAAGATCATTAATGATAATGTTAAATAATACTGGTGAAAGACAACTTCCCTGTGGTAGGCCGTTCTGAAGGCAATGTGAATCGGAAATGGCTGACCGGCACCTGATGTGGAATCGACGAGAACCAGATAAAAACACCTACTAAATAATGTGCTAAATGTCCTTTTATACCGAGTTGTTGAATTTTGAAGAGTAATGCGGGTTTGAAAACCATATCGTACGCTTTGCTTATGTCTAAAAATACTGCGATAGTGTGTTCATGTTTTTATAGCCTTGACGGATGTCAGTCTCTAATCGAATAAGATGATCTATGGTGCTGCGTCCTCGTCGAAAACCACATTGAACGGGAGATAGAAGGGAATTTGCGTCCAGGTGCCAGGTCAGTCTTTTTATAACCATACGTTCAAAAAGTTTTCCTAAACAACTGGTGAGTGCAATGGGTCGGAAATTAGTGGGGTTACTATGGTCCTTGCCAGGTTTTGGGATGGGTATAATGAAAGACTCTTTCCAAGTTTCAGGGAAGGTATAGGTCCATAGTGTATTAAATGAGTGCAAAATGCAATGTTTGGTGTGATCCGGTAAATGTCTGAAAAAAAAGAATAATGTAAGTTGTCGGGTTCTACTGAAGTATTGCAAGCGGAGGAAATGGCTGTCTCAAGTTCTGAAATTTGGAAAGGAGTATTATATATTTCTGTCAGAGTTGTCAGAATCAAATTGTGCGAAATCGAGGTAAAAAGTGTGTTGTGCGTTTTCTATGAAGCCAGGTCTGTAGTTTTCGTCGGAGCTATGGTGGGCAATGGTATCCGCTATGGTGTTAACTATTTCTTTGGGTTCGGTAATTGTGTGATTATGAAGTTTGAGGGCTGGTAATGATCTAAATGGGGATCGTCCGCTCAAACGGCGGATTAATCCCCATATTTTGCTTAATGGTGTGTCGAAAGTAAGTTGCTGAAGGTAATTTGCCAATGAACGGCGCCTAGCGTTACGTATAATACAGCGTGTTCTTGCACGCTCATGGTTCCGGTTGATTACATTTTGTTGGTCTGGATGGCGTAAATATTTTCTAAATGCTCGTGTTCTAGTGGCTATTGCTTGGGAAACTACTATGGACCACCAGGAGACTGGGGTACGTTTTGTGATAGGTTTTGTGAGTGGAATTGCTGCTGACGCTGCTTGTAAGAGTGTGTTGGTAATTAAATTAATGTTTTGTACTGGATAAATGTCCGGGTTGTACTGTAACGACGAAAGCTCCTCAAATTTGGTCCAGTCGGCCTTCCAAAGTTTCCAGCGAGGGATAAAACTTGGTGTGTTATCGGCAGTTGTTGAAATGGTCGGTATTAATTTAATGGGGTAGTGATCGCTATCATGAATGTCCGTGTCTATTGTCCAATCAAAATCGTTGGCCAGGGCTGGAGAACAAATTGTTAAATCAATGGCAGTTTCTGTATTGTGACCGAGGTGGAAAAATGTTGGCTCACCGGTGTTGAGTAATACTAAATTGTGTCTGTCTAAGATATATTCAACTATGCGTCCGCGGGTGTCTGGAAGTGTGCGTGTTCTATCCCACGCTGGGCTATGAGCGTTAAAATCGCCATGTAAAATGGTTTTTGAAATGTGTGATGAGGTTTTCTAATTGTGTCAAAATGTTTGTGTTGTCTGTGTGTGGTAGACTATATAGCGAACATACATCTATATTCCTACCATGAAAACGCAATGTACAAGCTACGGTTTGTAGAGGCGAATTAAGTGTAATTTGTGTATGTGTATAATCATTATTGATGTAATGTGCTGTACCGCCGCTGCGGTGTGGTCCATTGACCTCGTCGTGACGGTACAGCGAATAATTGGAAAGATTGAAATTATATGTATCGGTGGGTAAGAACCAGGTTTTCTGAAGTGCGATGAGAATAGGTGTGAGCATACTGAAAAAAGCTTTCATTTCGGCCCATTTGGATATTAAACTAGGACAATTCCATTGTAAAAATGCAGACATTGGGAGAAGACATATTATTGTTTGTGTGCACCTTTAGGTGCGTGCCTGATCCATGCGTGGAGCTCAGGCGGGCGTGTGGATTGAGGTCGGACGGCTGCACCCGAGCCGTCCGGCTGGTCGGTGGCCTTGGCGGCCGGCTCACGGTGGCTGGCCACTGCCGCGGGGGATGTCCGCCGGCTGGGAGTCGGTCGGGTCACGTGGTCGCCGGCCGGCACCGGGCGCGCCGGGCTCGGTCGGCGGGCCACGGAAGTGGCGCGCATTTCCCCGGCAGCCGAATGGCTGTGGGGTCTGGCATTCCTTGAATAATTCGTTGGAGTCTATTTGGTCAGAATGGTCTGTGTGTTTTGAGCCAGGGTGGTTTCTGTAGGTGTGGTGAGTGGTGCAAGTTTTTTTAGTGGAGCTAGACCGGGAATCATGTCAGTTTGAATCGAGGTAGAAGTAGTGTTGACGCGACGTGTACGGGGAGCAACGGTGGCCGCCTGGGCATAAGTTTTTGTTGACGGGGAGGTGGCTTCGACAGACCGTCGGGCCTGGGGGTATGACACCCCGGTCGTGGCCTTGACAGCGCAGACCTCCTTCTCCTTGCGCCAAACTGGGCAGATGGGTGATGTGGTCAGGTGATCGGATGTGTTGCAGTTGAGGCAGTGGGCAGGTTTGGAGCAGGTGGATTCGGGATGAGGTTGTTCGCCGCACTTTGGGCAGCGGGCTGTTTGGCGACAAGTCTTACTGCCATGCCCAAAGCGCTGGCAATTGAAACAGCGGAGAGGATTGGGACTAAAGACACGGACTTGGAATCGGATGTAGCCGGCGAGGAGGGTCTTGGGAAGAGTGGTATAATTGAAGGTAAGGATAAGGAGGCTCGTATCACGTTTCTGGCCGTCTTTAAAGGAAGTGATGCGTCGGACGTGTGTCAACCCCTCCGGCCTAAGCTCCGCCTGGATATCTTCCTCAGACATGAAGCGGAGCTCCGGCGTGAAGACGGTGCCCTTGGTGGTGTTGCGGTTGGAATAGAGAGTGATGGTGACGGATTTTCCACAAAATGTGGTTGTGCGGAGGAGGGCTTTGGTTTTGGCTCGGGATTGGGTTTTAATGACCAAGGTTCCGTTCGCAGGGGCTTCAGCGTCGGGATTGGCTAGGGAGCAGCTGGCAAGGAGTTGTTTAGTCGGCCAGAAAACGTTGATACGGCGAAAGGAAACGGACTCCTCGACAGGCTTTACTACGACGTACGAGCCAGCACTGTCGAGGTAGGGTTCAATGGGCTGGATGGGTTCAGCTTGGGAGGGCGTGGTCTGGTTAGAGCGTGGGTCAGCGGCGTGGAGAGTGATGGTCTGGTCTGGATTGCGAGGCGAGGTCGTAATCTTGGGACGAGCAGGGGTAGGCGAGGCGCAAAGGGCTTCCATTGCGTCATCGAGGGGAATAGTTCGGCGCGAGTCATCAACATTTGCATCAATCGAGGGAGCTTCAGGCGCCAGGTCTGTGTTCATGCGATGGTCTTCGGGTGTGGTCAGGGGAGGAAATTCCGAGTCTGAGTCCGTTGACGAGCATGGGTCGGTGTCCTTTCGTCCTGGATGTAATATGATTATGGCGGTTGAGGCCAAAAGCTTCAATGACCATCGGAAACTATCATTTCTTCCCGGCGCACGAAACACACTGCACTAAACACAAGCAGCTTTCTTACAGCAGCGTCGAAATAATTACAGAAACGAATTAATAAAGGATATCTCACATCGACATGCTCTTTCCTTATTTTGTGTCTCACCGGTCCTGCCCTCCATCTCCTTCCCCTGAACCTTGTACCAACCCCAGTAGGCGAGCGTTTCGCCTTGATGACTGCAGCACCCCGCTTGGTTAGCCTTCCATTAACTCCTTAACGCCTGATCCCTTTCTTTTCCCCTTAGTGCTTTGTTGCTGATCATCACCATTCGTGCAATAGTAGTAACCGTGTTTTTTTTTGTAATTAGTGCGGAAGCATCACTATCGCGTAATTAAATAAATAATCATATTCAGTTCTTCACCTTCCTTTTCCTGAGGAGATATGGTCGTTATAGATGGCATCGATAAGCTTGCATCGGCTGGCCTTGTTCAACGCCTCTCCTGAAGAGACCCGAGTTCGTAGGTCGGTGTCCAGCTGGGTGATGTTCAGACGATATGGCGTACTGCAGAAACGACGTAATTTATTATACTGTAGGAGCATCATTTTGGCTCGTGCTCAGGTCATCACAAATGACTTTCAAAGCGGTCGAGCCATAAGGCTCACATTGTGCTTCATGGGATCACCAAGATCAACATATTCATTAAGGGTTGGCAAAGCATGGACAATGAAGATATGAAATAGCTATGTTATACTAAAAGTGAGATTTAGACCGCGAACAATTGGCCCTTGTGTTAGCCACAACACTTACACACAGAACCGATTTATTGAAATTAAATTGAATTGAAAGCGTAGGATACCTTAACTCCCGCAGTGTGGGGAGATCATTAACGACGTAGCAAAACTTTATAAACTTGAACAGTGCGTCGTTTCACACCATATATGGGACGATACGTCAGGTCGCAGCCATAGAAGGCAAATGTCAGTTCGCAGCTCTCATCGGACGCCATCTTAGGCCCATCACAAAACATATCAGCAGTTAATTGCTAAAGCTATCATACAATGATATACATGTGCTATGCATTCCATTAAATATTACAACAAAAATAGTGCGATGAACGTATGACTTCTAATAAGAGCAGGTCACAAGATCAAATATCACAAAGCACATCACAGATCCTGGCTTTTCTTCAACTTAGTATATAATTGCCAAAACTCGGCATTAAATAGACACATACATGAGTTCACGAAACTTTACATATTTCCTCGAGTCATTAGTTTGTTCACAACATGTTACCTTTTCCCAAGCATTCGGGCCTAAGTCTCACAATCGTCACATACCTCTGTTGCGCAACTTGTTCTGCACCTGACGTCCCGGATGAGGATGTGCCAGGTGACTGTACGTTGGCCGCAGCAGAGCCGGTAGCGGCGTCTTCCAGCCGGTAGCCGCGTCTTCCAGCCGGTAGCGGCGTCTTCCAGCCGGTAGCGGCGTCTTCCAGCCGGTAGCCGCGTCTTCCAGCCGGTAGCCGTGGACGGGACTAGCAGCTTCGTGGCTGGAAATGTCCCTAAAATTATAATAGAAAATAGGATACAATTAAGTCATGGACTCAAAGAAAAAAAACAGCACGGGCTATGATGTTCCAGGACTGCATGACATTATGCTACGTATGACCTTAAAACACGGCAGAGGTGAAACATCCCTGTTCTTGAACTTCTGAATTACCAGAAAATTGTGTGGACTGTCGTAAATTTGACGAACAGTAAATTTCGCATATCCCCAATATTTAACGCCGATGGATGTTTAAGGCTCTTTGAAAACTGCTCTAATGGGCTGCTGGAGACCCATCACGACCTTTTTCAGATGACATTCAACGACACACTGTAAGGTAAGTGAAATTGGGAAGCACATATTCTCAGAATGAAATTAGGAATAGCTTTGAGTTCAGATCAAGAAAATGAATTCGTAATTTTCGTTTCTCTTGCTCTTCAAAGTATACCCACAGTCTCGCTACTTTTCCTCATTCGACATTGAATGACCTGAGGTAGATGAAACTCCCCGAGGTCATCAATTCAGCAGACTGACCAATTCCATAACAAAATTCGTCATGTCCGCCAAAAGCGTTAAATATAGAGCGAGAGGGACGGCAAGTTGACCCGATCCTGCTCACCACCAGAGCGGGTTTTATCGAGATATTTAAGATAGCGTCTGCTAATGTGCTTTGTTGGATGCAAACGGCACAAATCATCGACGTTTGACATTATTACACCCACAGTTCGGACATGATGCGTGACCAGAAAATTGAATGTCAGATTCCAGCATCGCCTTCCCAGAAAGTGAGCCAAGGTCCCCGATTCCAGATCACCCGGATCCGGAGACAGAACTTCTGGCACCATGCGGCCTATCTGATTCAACTAGAATACTTACCTTTAAGGTATTTTAATAGGGGTGCATGGAAATGATAGAAATCGTAAAAGCTTCACTTGTTACAAAGGACAGACCGAGGCGATAGAAGCGTGCTTTTCACGAATATTTTCATCCTAGTTATATAAAGACTGAGGGCGTAAGAGTCCCTCATATTGACCCATTTGAAACATATACAATTCAAAAGATAATGGTTTTCTCTATTTGGAAATATATGGTACGAAATGCGCAAAGGTGCATATAGCAAAATTGTCTGGGAACAATTGTCAAAATTGTCAAAATTGCCTTTAATATCAATTCCAAAATTAAGCTCGAGATTGCAAAGAGAAAACTGGAAGGCTTTGCTAAGTCAGAACTGGAAGTATATTTGAGGAAAAAACATCGCATAATTCCTAACCAAGAAACATTCTACCACTAATGACAGCGTTACCATGGGGAAAGCATTCTTCAGCTTTTAAAGTGTATATACTTCATCACATTGGGTGCAACTGAGTACACTTGTCCATGCAATGTCTAGATAAGCAGCACATGCACCAGGCAGCAGTAAGCTAATTGCCTATAGGTCACATAAGAAAATATACTAAAAGCGAACGACCACTGAAGTAAGTGCAAGCGATACATGGGTTAGTATCCTTCAGCACGACTTGCTTCTTCAGACTTCTTTTCGGAGTCCGGGTAATGTGGAGTGGAGGTCATGGTATCAATATCAACCAGCCTCACTCCTACATGGGGAGGTATGTTGTCACCATCATTGATGCGCACGATAAGTTCGAATTCTTTGTCATAATACTCGATGGCATATGAGTGTGTAACTTTGAACACACTTTTTGCTGCTTGTAGGATCGGTTTCAATGGTCCATGCTTCACAAGCATATGGACCTTACCATAGGATACTAGGGCCATGATCTGGAAAAGGAATGCATTGATCGTAACCTGTCGGCATTTGCTTTTGTAGGGCCGGTTCAACTAATTTCCTCGTGTAAACATGGTTTTTATTCGGCGATGAGCCGTTTGGTTGAACGACCGTCTAGAGGTGTTCTCGCGATAGTGAAATAATGGCACGTACCAGTGCGTTGAAATTTGGAGTACCTAACTAAACCACAACTACCTGTTGGACATAGGTAGATACCTATAGGTACCTACCTATGTCTTAGTATTGTGAGCTCAGTCATGCTGTGCTGCTATTGGCTGCCAATGTGCTGCCATCTTGCAATTTGCATCTGATGTGTCCGGAAGCACAACAAGGTCGTGATATTGCGAGCGGAAAATGAAAACACGATGCAAAGCACAGTGAGACTGTGCTGATGACACAGCACTGCTATGCATTCATCCTTGACACGCATTCCTTGTGCTCATTTGTTTTCAGTGTACATAGGCGTAGGAATGTCTCAAAAAGTGGATGGGCCTGGGTCAACAGCAGGGGCGCACCCAGGAATTTCGTAAAGTATCGTGGTTGAGCACTTTTTGATAGAGAACCCGGGAATTATAATAGTGAACACACAACTTTCACCCCTAGGGGTGGGGGCAGGCCCCTGGGCGTACCTATGGCTAACAGCAACATGTACTGAAAAAACCATCATCGCAGTATAATTTCCTTCAAATTCACACTTCTCGCTGGACTTCGAACTCTTTACACGACTGATGGATTCTTTTGTAATAATACGTTTGTTTATCTTCCTGGTGCGAGTGAAACCATTAGGGTTTACTGTTCAAACACGATTTCTTCAACTTCCGTTATGTGCGTGTGTGGGGATGCAAATTCATTACAGCCTCAATAATTGGTATGTGGGTATGTGGTGTGCCATAGTTTCCATGATATAGTACCATACGTCTTTTAAGATGTCCCCCACTGTAAATGTTCACCGATATTGGTGAGGAGAAAGAATAAGCAAGAACGTGGTTTACTTGCTGGCTCATGGTCTCGTTACGGACCGTTTCGTCTCGTCTCGTTACGGCCCGAGCCGCTCATTTAGCCGTTCTGGGCCGGTTCTAAGCGTTAACCCGCCATAGGGAAATTTACTTAAAATCGTGATGTAATCGGTGTAGCTACTAACTGACCGGGAACACTAAAATTCAACGCCAGGTTCCAAGTAGAACCAAGCTTTCGCTATAAGATGCATTACTACTTGTGGTCGTAGTGGCCGTACTTAAGAGGCCAATGTCCATGAAAGATTTGCATGCAAGCCGATTTTAGCATTGGACATCCGTGAAAGTTACACGCAACCTGATCTTATTTAGTCCTCACCTTAGCGGTGTAATTATTTTCAAATTTCGACGCCCACTTTCAAGTACAGCAATATCTATGGCAACTGCCAAAAATATCCGGGATGTCGTACTATTGTAAATTTAGAGGCCAAATTGCATTGCATTGCAATTTGTTGCTGTAAATTACCAATATGCTGACTCGATGCTATAGTTCAACCAATTAATCAGATATTGCACACCTTTAACGTGATATATCACAAACATTCGACATTCGCGAGCACACTACATACATTTGTTTGCAAAATGTGCAATTGGTGTGCGGCAGCCATAAGATGAAACAGTTAATTACCATGATACGCCTATAAATTATGTGATGGCTTGAATTATACTGCATGTTTTTGGCAGAGCTTTCGTCCAAGCACCAGCTAAGTGCCTGTGTGTGCATTCAATATGTGCAAGCGTAGCGACGTGTGCCAATTTTACAACATTGCAACATGGTTTAAAATCAGTTGTCGTCTAATCCTTCGCTTAGTTTTTTGCTGCTTACCAATGATGGCATATATACATATTCGCGTTGATAACGAACTAACAAGGACATTTGCTTGCAACTGTTGCAAATCCATTGCAATCACAGATAATTGCATAAATCGCTGGTGCGGCCCAGTATTATAGCAAGTGGAATGGAAAACTCAAAACTCAGAAGGCTGCCATTCAAAAATGAAATGTGTTCTTAAAAAATTCAAAGCCTTACACTTCTAAAAGTCAAAAGGTACGTAGCTTGTGACCAGGCCTGAGCTTTGTAAAAATACATAGGCCTGTATGATTTGACAATAAATTAACACCTATTAAGCCTTCTCTCACACTATGTTGATTTGGGAATATGCATAATCATTTCAAGTTCGTCACAAACAAAGTCACGAGAAGATAGTTCTGACCTCAGGATTGCTAAACACCTTACCAACCTCAGTCTTTTCCAGGAACATTTCCCATTCAAACTCGGTCTAGCATGCCTAATACTGAGAGCAAGTTAAAAAATCCTCTGCCTATTTACGTCAATCCATAACACTCGCTATCTCTACACATCAATGTAGAAATGACGCACGGTACACGTACAATTAAGAAAGGTGGGACGCCTCAACATATTGCTCCAGCATACACGCACAACTACAGCGAATGTCGCACGCGCGCCAGAAATGTAGAAGCCCGCCTGCAGGGAAGGGCAGACCAAAACTCACACATTACCAATATATTCCACTCATGATCGCTCAGAAATCCACTAAAGTTTGAACTTGTTGACTTCTTGCGAGGTATGTACATTACGGATTGAGGAACATGAGACACGGAATGGAAGGCATGATACATCTTCGTGTAATGTTTGGCTAGCTGCTCAAGAAGTTGCCGGATATAATAATAAATATATAATATCCAGCAAATGGTCCTTCAAACCATCGATCCCTAACGTCATGATTGATGCTGGAGAGGACGAGAAACAGGAAAGACGAGTGATCGCTGGTTGATAATTATTTGATCCGGTGTGTGGCAGACCAACATTGACAGGCTGACAGACTTGGGCAAAGTAAAACGCAAAAAAAAACAAATACATGGTATGGTGTTCGCCATTAGGGCCTAACTCCAACACATAAGTGACCAGTCACCTCGATCATCTCCGTAGTGACACATCATGCTCCTTAGAATATCCGTCACTTGAAACGAAATGCTACAACTACATCATGTGGTACCCGGCTGAAACGGAATGTGATCGCTTATTTTGAGGACCAACAATTCAGTGCAATAGCTGACAAGTCACAACACACGGCACCTCATAGTCATAACGTGTTCAGACTTAAGAGCCACAAGGGCCCATCCTGAATTCAATTTGATGATTAGTTCTCTTCTTCCCACATTTTTTGGTGGCTAAGCAATCCGGATATCCGCTGAGCTTTGATGCACCTCATCTCTTTGGCTAAATACGCTCCCAGATTGGTTACCGAACTGAAGCTCTATAGTTGGGTTTTCTTTTTGGACCTTTCCGTTTTTGTTTGTCTATGGATGTGTTTTAGGGCTCCACACAATTTTTGTTAGGGGCCTGGCACATTTGATTTATTACGGTTTTTTAAATATATTTATGTTGCTATTTTGTGTACCGACGATATTTTTTTTAGGTATCGGCACGTTTTCGCAGACCCCGAAGTGTTTATTTAGTGCACGGTCTCATTGTTCCTTTTCTAGGACCATGTCGATTTTCTAGGGCTCCAGCCTGTTTTTGAGACCCCCAAGCGGTCTGAAGGCGCCGGTGTGATTTGAGAGCCCCGTTATGCTTTGCTTTTTTTTAAGCTCCTGGTGTATTTATTTAGAGCGCAACGCATGTTTTAATGCCCTGCTGCTTTTTGCCAGATTCGGTACACTTTGGAGGGACCGGTGCATTTTCGTCCTCCAGTTGTGCTCTTAGGGTCACACCGTGTTTATTTGTGGTTTCTCGCTCACGTTTGTGGGACCCCAGCACGATATTGGGGGCTCCGGTATAATTTGTCGGGGTTCCGTCGCGACTTTTCGAGCCCAGTCCCGTCGCTCCGGGGAAATCCGTCGCCAGTTTTCTGGGCTCGACGCAATTTTTGGTGACTTCTTCTGAATGATGCAGTCATGGCCATGGTCTAATTTGTCGGGCCCCCGGCGACATTTTTTTTGTGTCCCGCCGCGATTTTTTTTAGCTACGGTACGTTTTTCGGTGTCGTATCGGCGATTTGTTAACGCATCTGGTGGTATGTTGGGGCTAAGGAGCGATTTTTCCGGCTCGGACATATATTTTTCTGAATCTCTTTATTTTGGATGGCTCCGGCTTGATTCTTGTCGCGTCCCGATGCGATTTTGGGACCACGCTGTGCTTATTTGCGACCATGGACGCGAATTTTTGGGACCCCGAGTGGAATTTTTGATGCTTTGACCAGAATTTATGGGACCACCGACAGGAATTTTTGGTCCCAAGCGCGAAATTTGGAGGGCTTGGCGCTAGTTCGCGGGGGGGGGGCGTTGTACTTATCTGGCCCCAGCGCGATTTTGGCGTTCCCGACGCAAGTTTCGGGCCCGGTGCAAGTTTTTTGGTGCTCGCTGTATTTATATATAACCCCTAATTCTAGGAGCCCCACGATAATTCATGGGGGCACCAGAGCCATCTTTTGGGGCGCCGACCCGATTCTTGGGTTCTTGGGGACCCACCTCTTCAGGATGGAGGGGGGGGGGGGTGAATTGCTTCTCGGGGACTTGCGCCACTTGTACCCCTTTCAGAAAGGCCTCTTAGTGATGGTGCAGTAGGCGCAAGGTTTCTTCCAAGATGTACGATGGAAATATGGAGATAGCACATTTCTCCTCACGCGTCATCTAACACAGGACGGCCTTGGGGGTTCTTCGGGCTGGTGCAAGGTGGTGCAGGATGTAACCATAAACGCACGCCAACGAAAGCTAAATCTCGTCTCTGACTTCTGGACATTCTGATGCTGATACGCCGCGGTATACACCCACTGGGCTGTGACAGCACAGCCACCACCACCGTTGACCTGGCCTCTCGGGTGGCTGCTGCGCCACCGAAGCCGCCGCCCCAATATCTGCTTCCGCTGTGGCTGGCGGCGACAAGGCCATCTCCACCACAGACATATCATGGGCTGATCCAGTGATGCTATGGGAGCACATTTCCTCGGGTGGGAGCATTCGGCGTCCGTTCATTGGCAAATCCGATGGCAAGGCGGAGCCTGAAGACCACTTGAGCATACCTAAGGTTTTTAAAAACAAATATCAGAGGGTTACGTTCTCCCCTACAGGCTTTCATCCAACTCGGAGCACTGACGTGAAGCGTGTCTCCTTCCTAAGGAGTCTAGGCCCAGGAGCGTGCCCAGGGAAACCATGTTCCCCAATTGCACTCAGCATCAGGCCTATTAGGGACGGATCCAGGAATTATCATGGGGGCAGGAATTATGGAGGTATGCACTCGAGCACACTAAAGGGTCACATTTTCTCTCAGAGAAAATGGGTCGCAAAGGGTCGCATTTTCTCTCAGCCCCTGGCTTAAAAAGATAGAGTTGCACTCGAGCACAGTGGAGTGGCGCGTTTTCCTTACAAGAGGGGCATCTGGCTGAAAATTTAGAGAAGGGTGGATTCCAGCACACTGAAAGGGCTCCTTTTCTCTCAGAGGGGACTTCTGGCTAAACATTTAGAGCAGGGTGCACTCCAGCACACTGAAAGGGCCCATTTTTCTCTCAGAGTGGCGCCTCTGGATGAAAAACATTTGATGGGGTGCACTGAAGCCTTCCCGGGGGTAACTTTGCCCGGCCGGAGGCGTGCTAATTTTCAAGGGGGCACATGCACCCAGTGCCCCCACCCAGTTCTCGCCCATGACGCTTATGGATTTACGCACACTGGGTGAAGCCGGGGAAGCAGGCGATCGTACCCCTTGATGACTTCGTCTGGCTACGTGCCTGGCCCCAATACCTCACAGCATGTATACGCCTCCCACAGTTCTATCCCCACATTCCCTAGCGCAATCCCAGATCCGTCATTGAGTAGAATCACGTTACTCCCTCCATACTATGTTCACCCCATACCATTTTTCCTTCATGGGTGCTGGGGGTCTTATGTCTGATAATAAATGTACAATAGTTACAGGCAAGTAATCCAAAATAGGTTCCATTCATGTATAGCAACGGGATGTGTTTTCAAATAAGGGATGGTTTTTATCTCAAAAACGTTTAATTTTGGCGCTTGACTTCCCCAAAAGTGACGTCCCTCCGTTAAGATACCTTATGAAGGAAAACCTTCATACTGTTGTGACGTCGCGCCGCCAATACGCTTTGGTGGGGGCCTGGTTGAATCTGTGCAATAGGGGGGAGATTTTTTATGCGTGCCGGACCATAAAGGTCATTTGCGCCGCCTTTAAAGCGAGTACGTTACATGTCTGTCTATAAAGCGAGCGTTTGTGATCAAGGTGCAGGCAAGTGGACATTTACGTTAAGGAATTTTACGTTAGTTTGCGTGGTATTTTAGGTGCTGAAGGCGAGGGCCTGGGTTGGGGACAGCTCCCTGATGTCTAAATGGTTTAGTTTTACTATACTCCTCCACAAAACAATTCGTAGTTTGGGTGCGGGTGCGGGTGTTTTGAGAGTGGCGAGAAGTTAATTTTGCCAGGGTGCCGGCTTTAGCCTACTCTTATCGAAGAGCACCGAGGGATCTTTACCGTGCGAACAAGGAGGTAATTGTTCACACTGCCTATCACGCCGGCCGCCGGGTGTTAGTTGTTAGTAGCGGGTTAGTCTAAGCATGCCATGGAGGGTTGTCAGTTGGGTTATTACGGTGTTTTGCAAATCGGCTCTTCTACGTCCGCTGTACCTCTGGGTAGCCGTTTACGTTATGAGTTGCTAGGAAAATCGGCTCATCTACGTCCGATGTTCGGCTTATCTACCTCTGGGTAGTCGTTTTACGTTATGCTAATTTTTATTTTTATTTTTGTTTATGCTTTCCTAAAGCAAGTCGGCTCATCTACTTCCGACGGCACCGCTAGGTAGCTATTTATTTCTAATCGAGAATCAAATCGGCTCATGTACATCCGACGCCATGCGTGGATGGCTATTTACGTGCTTCCTACGAGTGTTTCGCGGTCATGCATTGCGAGTTTATGTGAGTGTTGGTGGTGTGTTGCCTACAGTGCTCCTGCTAGTTTTGTGGCATACAGATATTCAAATAGCAATTGAAGGAGTTCTGGGTGCTTGTCACCGAGAAGAGATGGAAGCGATAGGGTGATGCCCTCTTTTTGGCAGAATGCCTTAAGTGGTTGTCTTTGAGAACTAAAGCTACTACAGTCTAGCAGGATGTCATAAAGTCATAAAGTCATAAAGTATTAAGGCTTAATAAGAGCCACAGGGGCCCATCTGGGTTAAGCCTATCTAGAAAAGGTACTAGAATGTACATACTCCCACCCCAATCAATCCCTTATCCCAAGTTCCTAGGAAGCTATATATCCCAGCCCATCTAACACCACTCACTTGCTACCGCCTAACACCCTCAATAATCACAAGCTCCTCCCATCACACCCATCGTGCCACCATAGACAACCTCATCAGCATCACATCCCGAAGGAAGGTGCCGAATCCACTGCTAGGCACATCCCACAGAAATTCATAAAGCGTTCAGACTTAATAAGAGACTCACTTGTTATTGCATAATACACTCAACAATTACAAACTCCTCCCATCATACCCATTGTGCTACCATAGACAATCTCATCAGTATCACATCCCGAAGGAAGGTGCTGAATCCACTGCTAGGTACACCCTATATAAAGTTATAAAGCATTTAGACTTGCTTGTGGCCTATGCTTAACGTGGTGTTGCAGGTGCCGCAGTGCGGTGTTGTATATTGGTCACCCTCTAATTGAGGCTGTGTTAGTTTTGTGCAACCAGTTCTAAGTCTAGTGAGGATGACCTCTTTTTGTCGGTGAGATTGATTTGATGTGTTCCATATACCTATTGTTGGTTTGATTGCGTGGGTGTGGTTGGATTTGTGTTGTGTTGAGCTGTGCTGTGTCCATGTGTTCTGTTGATGTTGGCGAATGTGGCGTTGTAGGAGTGCTTTGCAATCATCTACCGAATATTCCACGCTAGGGTAAATGTTCAATGTTAAGGCTTGCTTTGCGAGCCGGTCTGCTTCTTCGTTACCTGGGATGTTGGCGTGGCCCGGAATCCAGAGGAAGGAAAAGTTCATGTTTACGTTATGGGCCACGAGTTGTTGGACTCTATCAATGAAGTGATGTGGACAGTCGTGGGTGTTGCTAATTGACTGGAGGACAGATTTGGAGTCTGAGCAAATTACTACGTTTCTAGCTTTACGTCTCATGAGAATGGTGATAGCGGCCAGAATGGCCATTGCTTCAGCGGAGTAGATGGAGAAGTTATCCGGTAGACGCTTGGAAAGTCTGAGACCTGGTCCAGTGATGCCGATGCCTACCTTTGCCTCGTGTTTGGACCCATCCGTGAATACGAGTGACTTGTGTTTGTTGTTATCGGCGAACTTGTGGAAGAGGCCAAGAATTTCCGCCGATGTGATAGTGGATTTCTTCTCCGAGAGCAAGTACTCGACCTTTGGTTGACTGAAAATCCAGAATGGCCTAGTGGGCGGTGGAGTTGCAGTGGATGGCATTGCGAAGTTAGGATCTGAGAGAGCCGTGGCAATTTGAATGCTATATGATGGAAGTTTGCGCGCAAATCGGCTCTTGTCGTATCTGTCAGGCGTAAAGCAGCGCTGTGCTGGATGATTTTTAATGGATTTGATTTTGATGTGGTAGCGGCACAGCTGTTGTGTCCTACGGACGTGGAGTGGGGGCGTGTTTGAGTCCACTAGAAGACTGGCTATCGGTGTGGTGCTGAGGGCACCTGTGGCTGCTCTGATGCAGCTGTTTTGGATGATTTCTAAATTTCGGCACTGGTTTTCTGAAATGGTGGCAAAAATGTTGCTGTTGTATTTTAGGATGGGTCGTATGATTGATGTGTACAGTCGCAGTAGTGTTTTCCTGTCTCCACCCCAGTCTGTGCTTGCAAGTGCACGTATTATGTTGACGCGCTTCGCGCATCGCTTCGAGATGGAGGTGATGTGGGTGTTGAAACCGAGTTTTTCGTCTAAATGCACTCCTAAGAACTTGAAGCATTGGACCTGTTCGATGGCTATGCCATCGATTTTAAGTAGAGTTTTGGGTGTTGGGCGGAGACGACTATATGTGACGGTGGCCGATTTTTCTGCGAACAGGGTGAAGTCCCAAGTTTTGCACCACTTTGCAATGTGGTCTAGTTCTGCTTGAATGTTTTTTTTTTCAGCTTTAAGGAAGCATTGTGCTGTTGTCCAAATGGCTATGTCGTCCGCGAAAAGTGAGTATGGAAGTGAAGTGCCAGTGTGGTCAGCAAGTATGTCGTTGATTATGATGATGAAGAGGCTCGGTGAGAGCACGCTCCCCTGAGCCAGGCCCTGCTCCTGTGTTGTGGTGTTTGATGTGACACTGCCGCATCGGACCTTAAGGGTCCTGTCCCTAAGGAAGTTGAGAATGAAGTGTGCCATGTGTCCGCGTAGGCCTATCTTGTGGAGTTTGTGTGTCAGTGCGGATTTGTGTACTCGGTCGAATGCGGCAGTGATGTCCAGGTAGGCAGCTACTGTTGTGCGTTTGATGCGTAGACCACTTTTTATGTCATGCACTAACCTAATGAGATTGTCTGTAGTTGATTTTTTACGCTGGAAGCCGCACTGAAATTCGTCGAGCAGGTCGTTGTGTTCCAGAAATTGCCTCAATCGTGTGTTGACCATGCGTTCGACTAACTTGCTAGCACAGCTAGTAAGTGAGATGGGTCTATGATCTTTTGGGTTGGAGTGATCTTTGTGCGGCTTTGGCAATGGAATGACTACACTCTCTCGCCAGGATGCGGGAAAGGTGTCGGTTTGGTATAGTTCATTTATGGCCGCTAATAGGTACGTTAGAGAGTTTTTGCTAAGTCGTTTAAGAAACTGGTAATGGATGTCGTCCGGCCCAACCGACCTGTTTCCACACTTGCTGAGGGCAAGGTGTAATTCGTGCATAGTGAACGACTAATTGTAGATTTCGTTATTGCTAGAGCTCAAATTTGCTTTGCAGGCAAGGGCGTCTAGAGCGCTTACTATAGTGGTGTCGTAGTTGCTGTTGCCAGATACGCTGGCGTAGTGTAGTTTAAAGTGGTCTACGACTTGTTGTGGGTCAGTGATGTGCTGTCCTTTCACCGTCAGCTGGGGGAAGGGGCCTGGCGGTGGGCGTTTCAGGTTGAAACGCTTCATCAGGTCCCGGATTCTGCCGGTATGGGTGAACCTATTGAATTGAGAGGCAAAAGACTGCCAACAGTTTTATCGTGCTGTTCTAATTGTGTACCGGCAGTGTTTTTGAGATTGTCTGTATGCTGATGGGTGTGCTTCGCACACGCATCTTTTCAATTGTTTGTAGGCACGGCGCCGTGCGGCGATTGCCCTTTGACAGTCCGGGGTGCACCATGGCGTAGATGCCTTTTTCCTAGGTTTGTTACTTTTTGGGACTGAGTCTCGTGCTGCTGAGCTGATGGCCCTTAGAATTGTCTCGATCTTACTGGTCTCTGAAGTTGTTAGGTTGAGGTCCACCTGTTCCTCGAATTTAGCCCAGTCCGCTCTTTTTAAGTTCCAAGATTGTCTACATAGCTTAGTGTGGTGGATAGCGTCCGTGCTGAGCCTAATTGTGATTGGGTAGTGGTCGCTCAGCCCGGGAACGTCCGAAACTGACCAGTCAAATAGTGAGCTAAGTCGTTGGGAGCAGCACGTTAAGTCAATGCAACTGTCCGATCCACCTAAGGTCGGGTTGTAGCGGGTGGTGGCCCCAGTGTTAAGAAGTACTAGGTTGTGGTCCGAAATAAACTGGTGAACTTCGCGTCCTCTAGCGTCAGTCCCCAGGAGGGGTGTTTAGCATTAAAGTCTCCCATAATGAGAACTGGTGGAGGGGCCTGAAGCAGCAAGTCGCTCAGCTCCTGTGGTGTTGGGGTTTCAGCTGACGGCGAGATGTATAGTGAAATGACTGTGGTTTGGCAATGGGCAATTTTGAGGCTGACTGCTACGCAATTCAGGGGAGTATTTAACGCTACTCGACGGTGAGGTATGCTGTTTGCAATGAGTATGGCTGCGCCCCATTTCCTATTTGGGCCGTTTACGTTGTCGACGTGCCAAGTGTAATCTGGGATTTTGTTCCAAGTGGAGTCAGAATCTCGAAAGTTAGTTTCTTGGAGCGCAGCTAGTAATGGTTTTTGTTGCAAGAATTCAGATTTGAATTATATGAAGTTGCCTGGAAAGCCTCCGGTGTTCCACTGCAGAAAGAGTCCCATTGCTGAAAGCGCTTAGTGACTGTTGGTGTTCTTATACTGGGGTGGTGTCGGTGTCGCTTTGGGGAGAAAGGTTGAACCGGTGAACGGAGAGAGGGTTGGGGGCGACCCAGGCAGGGGTGGTAGCCTGGACCTGATCGCACGGGTTCTGGGAGGTGATTGGGTAGAGTGGCGGCGTGATTTGCGCTTGGGAGGCGCGGTGGGTTCGGGTGGGATTCGTTGGTCCGGAGTTGTGGGTTCGACGGACTTTCAAGGAGTGGTAGGTTCAGTCTGAGTGCTGGCCTCAGACGAGGTTTTGGAGTGGGTTTGGGTGGGTGTGCAGGAGGTGGTGGAAGGTTCGGTTTGGCAGGAGGTGGTGGCCGTGGACTTGCGGGTTGTCTCGGTGGATGTTGTGGTGGCCTTGGTTCTAGGCCTTGGTTTGGGCCGGCCGGATGGGTGTGGTAGGGGCCGAGGCCCTGGAGGAGGCAGCGGAGGGAAGGCTTCAGGGTGGCGAGGTGGGCCCTGGCCGGTTGGAGGCGGTGGTGCGAAGGGGTATGGTCAGGTCCCGTGGGGGATGGGTGAGCACCGGTGGGGGATGGGGTGGGGACCGTGTCTGGGTCTGATGTGTGTTGGAGGAGGGATGAGGAGGGGAGGATAGTGGGATGGTAGTGGGCATGGGCCGGGTCTGCGATGTGGTGGGAAGGGAAGAAGGCCCATTCCTCGGTGGGGTGGATGTGGGAAGCCGGGCCCGGGGTGGAAAGGGTGTGGGAGGAGGCCGGGTCGAGGGTGAAGGGGATGTGGATAAGGGCCAGGTCTGAAGTGGAGTCGGTGTGGGAGGAGGCCAGGTCCTGGGTGGGGTGGGTTGGGAAGGAGTGGTGATCGGTGAGGTCGAGGGGCGGTGGGCCGGGGAGGTCGGGGATCGGTGGGGCGGTTGAGGAGAGGGTCGGAGGAGCGTTGAGAAGAGAGGTGTGCCGGGCTCCGGGAGCCGGCTGCTGGTGGGATGGTTGAGCGGGTGGGAGCTGGTGTTGGAGGGGGTGTGGGTTTAGGTGTAGAGAGCGTCGCTGCGTAGCTTCGCCCGGCGGTAGGTGCGGTGTGGAGAGGTGCAGTTGTGGCTGTGTGAGTGTCAGTGGTGGTGTGGCGTAGGTGCTGTCGTGCTGTTGCCTGTGGCACCCGATGAGTTGCCGCATACCGGCACACCTCCCTCTCGTATGCCCACTTGGGGCAGTCGGGGTCGGTGGCGGGGTGCGGCCCATCACAGCCTGCACACTTCCTTTCGGAAGAGTTGCAGTCGGATGCCGCGTGGTGACCGGCGCACTGGCTGCATCTGGGAGTTGGTGACGCGCATGCGCGTTCGCCATGTCCATAACGCAAACAGAACCGGCACCGTAGTGGCATAGGCACGTAGAGGCGGCCCTCATAGGCCTTGTTGTGTATGTGGACGTTTGATTGTGGGTGTGGTGAGTCGAAGGTCAGTAGTAGAAGTTTGTGAGTCGAACGTGCCTCCCGTTTAATCTGGCTGATTGTAACTGTGGCGTCCAGGAGGGCTGAGGCGTCGAATAGTGCGGCGATGGTGTCAAGTGGTAAGTTATCCAGCTCTGGGGCGCAAATGTAGCCTCGGCTGGTGTTCAAGGCGCGGTGTAACGTGAAGGAGCAGCGCTGGTTGTTAAAGGTGGTTGTGTTTAGTAGAGTTTGTGTGTCCGCGCTGCTCTGTGTTTGGACTATGATGTGTGTGGTGTGCATGTGGACCTAGAAGTGTGTTGAATTAAGAATGTGTCTGAGTGTCCTCTCGAGAGTGAAAGGAGACTCCTGTGTGATGTTGTGTCCTGCCTCTGTGTACGTACCTACTAGGTAGGTGCCTTGTGTGGTGCTCGCGGCGGCCGCCATGGTGTGTAAGGGTTTGGTCCCACCCCCGCAAGTGTCCCTCCTGACTGAAGAACTACCCGGATACGTTGCACCCTGGACCGAGCTGTCGCTCTTTGGTCCCTGCCCCGGCCGCAATGGCCCAAGACAGTTTTTTTTATCTTAACGATATCTGAATGTATGATACTTCTGCCGACCTCTTTTTATTTGCATGACGTGAGGCTGTAATAGCCACGAGTTAATTGTGGATGGCCTTAATACATGTCTATCTGTCTGCGCGCATATCAGCTTCCCACGGGACGACAGCCGGTTCCCAAGGCGCGCGCACCACACACGCGTATTCAATAACACATCCTGCCATCTAGTGAGAAATATTGTGATGTATACTTCAACGTTAAATCGCATGACATTCATTCGATATCCGCAGTTATAATACCTAGACCGTGCTGCTACCTAGCGATAGCTATCTGAAGTGATGCTTCTATAAAATTATGGAGTTCTTGAATCTGTGGAGGTTACGAGCGCTTCGGGTATGTTGAATTTGTGGAGGTTATGATACGCTGTCCCCTGGTCGATGCCTCGCCGTGATCTGACGTTAGACTATTTACCTATATGTAGCTATTTATAAGTCAATGCGTTAAACAGCGCTACCACATGAATTCAGTTTTAAGGAAACACTGCTGCCTCTTCGCGGGCGACATCCATAACGCCCCATGATCATAGCATCTCATGATCACAACTTCCAAGTTGCCAGATAACACAAAATCCCAAGACAGGGAGCGTTAAAAACTTCCCATTCGGAAAACGCGCCCGTTAGTTCGCAGCGGTAGTCAGCCGCTGCAGTAAACTATGAAGGGGCGCCGCATGTCTGCCGGGAGGGGGGGGCGGCATGTACCCAGGATCCGTCACCGCAGGGGAGGGCGGATTTTGCGAAGGAGACTTGTTCTACCCACATATAGTTTAACCCACCGAATTCCAGCCACTATTTCGAACCGGCCCGCTTTTCCTCACAAAAAAATCTAGCATCGAGACCCCGGATCCTCGGATCCACTTCCTTCGGAATCTGTAAGTACATATCCTAAGCCAGAAATGCACATCGCCTATGCGGGAGGAACTAGACATGAAAAGGGGAGAGAAACGCGGGCGGCAGAGTATGAGTGACATTGTGGGAAAGAGATGAGTGCGAGAGGGAAATTGTTGAAAATTGGACAAGAAAGGAGAATATGAGTGGTAGAGAGCACAAGGTGAGACGAATGGACTCTCAACGCCCACTCTTCCGAGGACAGCGGGAGGGATATGAAGTGGATGAAGATGGGGGCGAGAGAGAGAGCAACGAAATGCAGAATAGGAAAAAAGTGCGAGGAATTGAGCGTTTAAGTATGTGCATCAGGCAGGAAGAGATGGAGGGAAGGAGAGAAAGAAGTAAGGCAGGAGAGGGTAGAAAGGGAGGGAGGGATGAGGGATGAGGTAGGGGATGAATGTGGGAGGAACAAGTTAGGAAAGGCAGTGTGATGGAGTAGAAGAGACGGAGACTGTAGGAGAAACAATGTAGGTCAAGGAGGGGCCACGGTAGAAGGAAGCTGATGTGAGGACAGAACAGGATAAGTGTGGGAGGGAGGCAGAAGGAAAGCAAATGCGAGTAGTTGAGAGGGTATATGGTAAGCAGAGTTTGGGAAAGAGAAGGGTGGATAGGGGTAAGCAGAAAGGAAGAGACACATGATAGAAGGCATGATGTATGGTGGCAGGGGATGGAGGAATGAAGAGGGTAGTTGGAGATAATGAGAGAAAGAAAGAAGTGGGAAGAGGACAGAGGTGGACTGAGAGTGGCCTGGAGAGGGGCATAGGGAGGAAAATAATGGAGAGGATGGGAGCCTCCATGAGCCCAAGGCATCATGTATTCTTTGCATGTTTGGGCTTAGGATTTAGGTGATACCCGGGATAACGTTAGGCGCCACTCAGTGCAACAGTGGCCAGTGAACCACAGAGAAACACAAACACAATTTCACCTCACAACCAAAAAGACTGTTATTGCAGTGTATTCGGCGAAACATTAATGAATTTCAAATTACAATACAAACGCAGAATTGGAGAGCGTCGCATGTGAGGGAAAGTGGCGCTGTAACACAGACGAGCTGGCCGCTTAGCCTTCCATGGGACCTTGTCCGGCGTCCGCTGTAACACAGACGAGCTGGCCGCTTAGCCCTCCATGGGACCTTGTCCGGCGTCCGGTGCCGCAGTGCCGCCATCTCCCTTAGCCCTCCATGGGACCTTGTCCGGCGTCCGGTGCCGCAGTGCCGCCATCTCCCTTAGCCCTCCATGGGACCTTGTCCGGCGTCCGGTGCCGCAGTGCCGCCATCTCCCTTAGCCCTCCATGGGACCTTGTCCGGCGTCCGGTGCCGCAGTGCCGCCATCTCCCTTCTTCTTCAGACCAGACACGATGTCGTCGATGCGCAGCAGTAGGATAGCCGTCTGCGCATGTGCAGTCATACGCGGTCAGTTGTGCAATGCGGGCGCCGACTTCCATTTTCATTATATATACACATCACTTCACCAGATCAGTTAGACTTAGACTACTGACAATGACACTGCACACTCTCTGTACGTGTGCTCTTCTGTGTCTGGATGGTTGGTGAGGGAGGGGACGGGGAACTGCCTCTTCTGCCCATGAGCAATAAATCACCCATCACTGCTCCATGGAAAAAAGACACATTTTCATAATATGCTCGAAACATGCATGGAGACATGATGTGCTCACAACCGCCAGCGTTGGTGAGGCCTTTCACTGGGGAAGTCACCCACCCAGAGTATCGGTCAAGAACAGGTCGAGGCCCGAGGGTACCCATGGATCTCTGAAATTGATCATCACTTGAAGAGAAGGATCCAACCTTGGTTTGACAGAACATAAGCATGAAGTGATCATTCGACGAGAAAACATAACACAACCAACAAAATACGAAGCAGCGGCCGTCGATTTAATAAGGCACGACAAACGCTTTATGGCCATTGGCTTACGCATATCCGGGCTGCTTCGGCGTGTCGGCCCCGGGAAATGGGCGGCATGACGTCGGGGATCAGCTGAATGTTGTCTCGAGGTCAGTGTTGGAAATATGGTCCTTTTTTGGAACTTTTGTCATCCAAAGAATTATACACTCCCAAAAAAAATCCACTCCTTACATTACATGATATATCGTGAAGAGCCTTGCTTAAACAGCAATCTCAACCAGCTGTCGTAATCCAATAGTATTATTGGATTGTGATGAAGCAGAGGATGCAGCATGCTCCAAGGGCCTATAACATATGGTAATAAGTGGCTGACAATGAAAAACCCTTCTAGTTTTGGTGCTCTTCATCTTGTCTAGCCATGTTATGTCCTTGCCACAGCAACTTGGCAACATCATTGAAGATAATGCACATTTGTTATTTCAGGTGACCATGAGAGCTGCAGCAACATTCCAAGAGGATGCAGAAGTGGAACAGAAAATTAGATGCAAGCAAGACTAGACGAGTGCCAGCTTGCTAGCATGTGCAACAGATGACAGCAGATGCTTAAGGATCACTCTGCAATCTGTATACAACATTAATACCAATGTATTTGTTCCATGAAATTGTGCAGGTGGTATGCAATTGTCTGAAACATGTGAATTAATAAACAGCCATTCCTTCATGTGTACATGGTTCATTTGTGAAAATGCTGGAATCAGTAGTGTTCAGAAGAATGCAAGGCTAGACAGAACTAGAGAACTAGAGAAGTCCCTACACAACTTGCAAATCACAAAAGCAATCACATCCTCAAAATATTTGTGGACATATATTATGATTTGTCATGGCATAGGAATGTTCAGGAAGCTGCAGGGACAAAAAAACGAAATAATGGAGTTTATTGGGGTATGAGGTGGGGTGCACTTCACAATTTCCTGAAACATTTAGTTAGAGCACAACAATGCTTGTGAGTTACTGTATCCGTGCACTGAAGGGGACCAATCCCTTATTCCTGAAAATATATTGTCTTACAAAAATGAAAGCTTTATTTCCAAAACAAAACAAAGCAAGCTGAAAGGTTCTTCTATCCAAATCCAACACAATAAGAACACACTTATGAAAATACTCTTTCCAGGTTATGGATGTTCATTTATGAAAATTATTGGGGGGGGGGGGGGGAATACCTGAAAGGCAATGGGCAGGGGGAAAAAGATTGGGGGCACACTCCATAGAGTCCCATGTTAAAAGTTGAAGTCATTTGAGAAGCAAAGCAAACATTGAGGGTCCCCTGTCCTAGGTTGTGCCACTGCATGCATGGGCACCAACAGAGGGATACAGATGTGCACCACTGCAAAATATAAGGAATCACAATTTTGCTATGGCTACCCATACTTCTCAACATTAAGCTGGTTATGCATACATCATTCTAGCTAGGTAGGTATATTTCTGATTTGATACTGAAGTTTACACCAACAAGAATAATTAAATTTCAAGAAACCTCAATTGGGCCTCAGTTCCTACGTCGGCCGATACTACACGAGATCAACTAGTGGTCTCACTACCTGGTCCCTGAATTATCGGACTATATCCCATCATACAACTCACGAGGCTTATCCCAGCCAATAATTTCAATGGCGAAGATATTGATAATAGATACGTAGGTCGTTCCTACCAAGGTTGGCGATGCCTACAACGAGCCTCTTTCGTCTCTTTCCATCCAGTGGGCAACTCGGTGCATACAATAAAAATTCCTCGCCAAGTGAAAGAAACCTCTATTCTCGGCTCGCCTAATGAAGGGAAACCACCATTCCCAGACTGGCCAGACCCGAACGGCGCTTCTTAGATTCGATGGATTCGCGGCTCTCCAGCTCCCACTCCGGTCGGAGCTTTTTAAACTACGGCCAAGAAAGGCCATAAATAATGCATTCCTTTCTGTTTCCTTGAAGATTGAGATGTTCTACATAACTTGACATGAACAAAACTGATCGTTTTGCATCCTGGACCAGTCCAGAGCAATACAAAAAAGAAGATATCCGATGGATTTTACGCAAGAAAATGACCTAAATGGTACCAAAACGTTCTTCAAATCTGGTTATATTTTACAGTCAAATGGACCACGATATAACCAGAAATTTCAGTGTCCTTCCATTTCATGACCTACATTGTTTAAATACACCACAAACTGGTGGCAATAATAGTGTTTATGCCACTCCGACAACTAATTTCTCCCACTCCGGGAAAATGGAAATTTAGCCGTCATGTTCTTATACGCTGCTAAATGCGGGGTGGTTACGAGCCGCTTACTGGTCTTTCGTCAACTCCGGCTGACTGTACGGAGGCTGCTGATTGGCTTAATGGTTTGAACTCAGCCAATGGGATGAAATCTTTGTTGACAAAGGTAAAAGAGCAGCTTGTCTCGATTGCATTATTTTTGTGACAATGTAACACAAGTCGCAGCCAGCCCTGATGAAGATTAAGGCTAGCCGGCCTTGGGCCAGCCCAAGGCCTATCGAGTCAGCCAAGGCAACAGCCAAGGTACGAAGCCGGGGAGGAGGCTATTGTTATTTTTTTCTGTTTTCGTTCTCCTCAGGTGTGCGCCTCGGGGAAAAGAGTAGGTGCTGTGGGAATAGTAACTGGTAGGTGCTGCTTTATTATCTTGTGACTCCTATTGTCTGGCATACCCCTTGTAGGAATTCTGTTTTTTTTTCTGCCGATTCTATTGCGGCGAATATGGCTAATTGCTATTAATGCTGGCTTTCGATGGGTAACAGTTGGAGCATGCTAATCACAGGTGTAAATTTGTACACTTTTGTTGTTGCCAATGCGACATAATGATTTCCAAATTTAACATAATGCCTATGGTGGTGCATGGAATGAATGGATTCAAATTTCCTATTGGAAACATGTTTTTTGCAGTCCTGATACATTATGTTTTTAAATCCAACCATGCCATGGGCATTGTTCATCAGCACAGGGTTCAGGACCAATCATTTTCCATAAGGGATATTGAGGTTTTGTGGTTCCTGATGTGAAAGGCATAATTCTTGTTCATCATCACTTTGTTTCTATTTGTAAATTTGCAGTTTAGGGTAATTTTGGGTGATTTAAATTCCTTTTTCCAATGCCATGTTTAAAAATGTGGTTTACATGGTGTGACCACTCACTTCCACTGTAAATACGTACTTTCCAGTTGGCAGGCAAAACAACACCAATAAATGGGCTTGGAGTTGGGTAATATAGTGTAAAAATTAATTTGGGAAATAAAAAATGTGGCATAATCTACCCTAACCTAGCCTAACCTTCAATGCAAAAAGAACAATTATCTTGAAAAAGGAAAAATTTATATCAGTATTTTTCTTTAAAAAAATGCAAATTAAAGAACATAACCTGACATAACCTAACCTTGCCTGGTTCATTGTTGAAAAACAAATTCTTGAAATATAAAAAAGCATTGGATATGAAAACTTGTCCAACTTAAGAGTAGAGCCCAACTTATCATAACCTAACGAAGCCTAACCAATTTGTTTGCTTCATGGAGGTAAACTGTGTAAGACATGTCTTGTGGATACCCTAAGCTTGAATATTATATTTCTTCATAGTAATATACCTACATACCTGAAGTTGAAATATATTCAAACTCGCATGGAAAATCAATCACGATTAAATGCATCACTTCTTGCCAATGACAGTATATTTAACACTTTTCCAGCACCACAACACATATGACTGCTATGTGAAGTTTGTATTCTCAGTGAATACTATTTTTATGTGATCCAGCATCAGGTGGCATACTTAGGCTGTGTGGGATGAAACACCTGTAATGTATGCTTCTTGAATGGAAAAACAAGACTTTATTTCTTTGTCTCAGTAATTTGTATTCACCCCATGGATACCAGGCATTATGCACTCCGTAATTGCATGAACTCAAAGATTATACACTCCGAATCCAAGAACGAGAAGTGAAAATCCAACACTGGTCGAGGTAGACTTACCTCAACGGCTGTCTTGACAGTCTGAAGTTTGACGGTCAGGGGCTCCCATATCTTCAGCTCCTTCGTATCAACCAGCTCTCCCGTCTCGCCGTTTACACCCCACGTCGAGTTACCATCTGAGAACAGTGAAACCCAACATAGTTGCCACCTGTAAATCCGTACCGTCCTATGCGCAGCTATAATTTACGAATCCACAACCAGCAAAGCTACCATCACTGAAGCCACATCACATAGCATCTTCTGAAAGCCACACCATAAACAGCGGCCAATTCATAACAGGAAAAATAGCCTGTCCCGATTTTTGTTTTTTTTGGTCCAAACCCTGTCCTCTCTAAGACTATCTTCCTCTCGCTGGAAGGTTAAATGATTCTGTTTGGCAATGCAAGGTTGGAGTCATATTGCTCCTTGATAAAATACCAAAACCTGCTGGTTCTTAAACCCGCGATTCTATTCCAGTTAGAGAAATTAGGGATATGAAGTTATGCATAGGTATGCGACAAGTACCGACACGTCTCACATACTCATATTTGTTTTCGCCCACTTCATATTCATAATCCTATGATTTTTAAGTGATAAAACTAAACTAGGTACCCTAAAACCCAAAAGCAAAGAAATAAGCATTTTACTAAAAAAAAACGGTAATATAAGTCAGGTACTCCGGATCGGAGAACGACAGGCACCACCCTGCGGAAAAACTTGCTTTTGGATAAGTCATACAAGGCTTACACCCCCTAAAACTTTCCGCGGATAGTACAAAATAATGGCGAGCGGCATAGAGTCGAAATCTGGCATACCTTTCTCCACATCAATTGAGCATTTTGTATGAAGATTTTGAGGTCAGGTCAGCCACGGCCCCCGAGTTGGTCGAGGCCAAGTGAAATCACCCCCGAACAATTTAAACCAGTCGTCACGCTTTGACGGATAAAGATATTTGAATGAAACTTGCAGCGTTTACTAGTCTTTCGGGAGGCAACAAAAAGCACCAGAGGATTTTTTTTTTATCTCGCTTTTCACGACTTATTTGTTTTGCATATATGATGATTAGGACTAAAATAACGGATTCTGGTTAAAGTAAATACTTTTTATGAGGCAAAGTTTACTTAAAGCAACGTTTCTCGCCGCGATCTACCCATTAGAAACTACAAATCAAAACTTGAAGTTAAAATTTAGCAAATTGAAAGGAATTTGTAATTGATTTTTGAGTGGGCAAACATTTTGGGACCATATCCGATTTCGCATGCCTTTTCTGATTCCAAATACGTTTTGTTCTAAAAAATATCCCCTAAAATGAACTCCCAGGTCAGAAACATGATGTCAGTCATGACCACATAAACCCCCTAGTGACGTTACTTTTTGAGGGGAGAAAATGTATTGGGATGGTTGCGGGCCCTACTCGTCAAACGCTTTCCGATGACATCTCTTTCGTTTTCGTGCAACGCTCAGTTTTGAGATTATGGGGTGCATAATTCCCCCTCCCCCCAGAGAAGTGGTTGTGAGGACCTGACTGGAAGGACAGAAGAAAGACAGGAATTATGATTTGAACACATATTCAGACAAACATTTTTCAACAACTGATGTATTATAGGACAAATAATTCCGAAAATTCTCCAAATGTGAAGTGCGTTTACTGGTGTTTTCAAGTGTATTTGAGCGCTTCACCATCTCTGGTTCGGAGCGCCTCAATTATCACAACACACATTCCACCCTGGTCGCTACCTGTAAAACCACACCACACAAGCCTGCCATCTGTAAACCTACACCCCATAGTTACTGCATGTGAAGCCACACACAACACAGTCGTCGCCTGAAAACCCATTTGGCACACAGTACCTGTAAAGCTACACCACACACGGTTACCATCTGTCAGTCCACATCCGACAGTTACCATCTCAAGTTGCACTCCACAGTTCCATCTGTGAAGTCATTCCTCATAGCTACCATCTGTGAAGCCACACACCACACAGTTACCATCTGTGAAGTCACGCCCCATACAATTAACATCTGTGGACTCACACCCCACATGGTTACATGTGAAGCCATATCTCTGAAGTTGCACTCCACAGTTACCATCTGTGAAGTCATGCCCCACACAATCACCATATGTGAAGCCGCATCTCACACAGCTACCATATCTGAAGTCGCACACCACACAGTTACCACCTGTGAAGCCACATCGCACACAATTAGCATCTGTGAAATCACACCACATAGATTGCCATCTGTAAAGATATTAATCCTCAGCCGTTTCCGTCTGCGACGAGTCTCACCTGCGGCGTGTTTGGCGCGGAGAGCGGTCAGTGTTCGGATGGTGCTGGCGCCGCAGTTTTGCGCCAGTGTGCGCGGGATCACCTCCAGCGCCTGCGCCAGCGCCCGGTACGGCCACTGCTGGACGCCCTTGATGGCGGCCGCCTTGCGTGTCAGGTGCACGCTGGCGGCCATCTCACAGGCACCGCCGCCCGGCACCAGCCGAGGCTTGGCGATGATGTTGCGCGCCACGTTCATGGCGTCCTGCAGGTTGCGCTCCACCTCGTTCAGGATGTCCTTGCTGGCGCCGCGCAGCATGATGGTGCACGCCTTTGGCTCGCGGCACTCGGTCACGAACGTGTAGTACTCGTCACCGATCTGGAGCGGCCCGTTACACAGTAAGCACGAGGCAACGGATCCAGCCGTCAGTCAAGGTGGCCCAGCGCGATATTACAGAATGCTGTGATGAATCCTTTTTCACGTTGACGCAAACCATTACTAAGGACACCAACCACTTCTGTATTACTAATGACACCAACCATTTCTTAACTATTCAAGCAAACCATTAACCCTCCCCCAACGCACAAGCGAATAAATGTAGCAGCCGGTTAACGGTGACTGCTAAGCGCAAATAATTTAACGACTAATGGCAGCCATGCTGCCACCGATTTTACAAAATGCTTAGGGCTGGTGTTCAATTCTCAGCCACCAAGCAATGGTTCCGGCTTCCCCGTCACACCTTTAAGATTTATCGCACCAAGTTTCGCGCCAAATTATTCAGTTGTTGCTGCGCAGGAGACGCATTTCAGACAAGTCGGCGCAATTTGGACGTTGCGTGTTCTAGTGTGGATTTTACCCGTTATACAGATAAGCAGGCAAAAACTCCCAGCATGTTTTTGGAGTTGTACAATTTGGTTTTTACAATATTTTGTGCCGTTGCGGTGATATTAACGGTTTTGACGGGTGGCAACCCGGTGTACATCAACCGTGTGTAAGAACCTGGCTGACAACATGCTGTACACCGACATTCGGCCTCTGCGATGGGTGGCAAAATGCTGCACACCAGCGTCCAAGGAGGGGGAAATGGCATGATCCTGCGCGATCTTGCAGGCATTGAAGACCATTCAGATGCCATAAAATCAGAAATCGAGTTTCAATATTATTCAAATATAAACTAGATATTTCCCGACGTTTCGCTTGTATTACTTGGCCAAGGGCAATTTACACAAATGGGAAGTTGTACCATTTGGTCTAAGTTGTACCAGGTGAACTGCCAGGTGAACTGGCAGTCTCGCAGAGCACAGAAGAAAGCGCACGTGGCCAAATGACGTCAAGAGATAAGGCATGCTGCGCTTAGTCTCATCATTTCCTTGAGTCATGGTGATATGTGGCCCGTGCGTGACACAAGAGGCTCAGTACGTTTGGAATACAAATGTTGGCTCGTTTTGTAGGTTTTGTACCATTGCCATGAGAGGTGCCGTCGGTGACCATCAATAGTATTTGTGTTAGCCCTTTTTTTATCCCAACCTCTAGGCACCAGGGCCTGCGATTGAATATTACGATTGTATTGGACAGAATCTAGCTAAAAGGTAACATACCATCATAATCGGCTATGGTGGCATAGATGCTTGAAAGTGTGAAATACAGTGGTTTCCGCATGCGATAGGATGAGCGATAAACGATAAACGATAATTATCGCTGTTAAGTAAATCGGTTATCGTTATCGTTTATCGCTAAATTTTCAAAATTATCGCTCATCCACTTATCGCAAGTTCCAAAAATTATGAACGATAAACGATAAAATGTAAAACGGGATGATGGAAAAATGGAAGACGATCGACAGTGTATGCCGCGCGACAGTGTGTGTGCGCAACCTGTTGCCATCTGCTAAGTGTACAGATCTATCAGACGGCCGACGGGTGGTATAAATTTGCGCGGCGGGCCGGGCAGAGGTCAGTCACAGGGGGTCCACTCCCGCATATCTGGCAACTATCCAAATCTTCAGGTTAAAATAAGCCTATTTTCAAAGTTAATCGTCATTGAGATAATTGGATTATTTCATTATCATTTGAAAATAGCATTCTGTACTCAGTGTAAAGAACTTGAAATAACATGTAGTTATTGATTGAGGCTTATTTTCAAAAAACCTTTAAGAACTGGCATTGTTCTACACTCCCGCATATCTGGCAACTATGCATATCTTCAAGTTAATATTAGCCTATCTTCAAAGTTAATCATAATTGAGATAATTCTATTATTTCATTATCGTTTGAAAATAAAATTGTTTACTCAGTATAAAGAATTTGAAATAAGATTTTGTAGTTATTGATTGAGGCTTATTTACATAAAACCTTTAAGAACTGGTAGGGACGATGGACATACGAGGGTTTGTCAAAAGCATATTCCTCGCGCCGCAAAACAGACGACGTTACGCATGACGTACGAGGGTTTATCGAAAGTGGTTGCGTCGAAAATATAATTACTTCTGCCGGTATGTCGGTACTTACGGAGTGACAGAATATATGTACTTCCACTGTGCTAAGCGTTGTCTTGGACATTGGCGAATATTGGGATATACAATAAGTAGGTACCTATTGAAGACAATGTGTTAAAGTAGCCTATAATTGGTCTGTAGCTGGGCCAGATGTCTCAAGCACCGAACCATCATCCAACAAAGCGGCGGACTGAATGCGTCCACGGCGCTGAGTGTACAAGCGGCCGCTGAGTGTACTGCGCTTTTGCGGCGCTTGGTCATCTTGGTGAGTCGGAATCAGTGCCCCTCAGCGACGGGGCTGCATGGCAGCTGGGGTTTGCATGGTGCCAGGTATGCAACACCAGCATCTGTACGCGTCCATTTCTTGTAAACACTAATGCTATTTGTACTCTGTTTTGGACCTTGATTTTGGACGTGAAAATAGGTCAGGGGCGGACTCCGTGCCACTGAAAATCGCGTATATTCTGGACGTTATCGCTGTTAAAAAAAACAATTATCGTTATCGTTTTATCGCTATCGCTGTTAATTTTGTGAAAATTTTTTATCGTTTATCGTTTATCGTTATCGCAAACCTTTCTTATCGTTTTATCGTTATCGCAGGTCCGAAAATTAGTTATCGCGGAAAGCACTGGTGAAATACATTTTCATGTGCTACCAACAGCCAGTGTTCATCATGCTGCCACTTGACACACCGCATGACTGGAGTACAGTATTTTGTCATCCCCGTTGTTCCATACAAATTCACATACATTTTTTGGGACCGATTTCGTGAATACTGCGATAATTTCACCAGGAAATCTGTCGCACTTCATTACTGCAAATGCATGAAGTTCTGGTCACTGAACGGTTAACAGCCAAGAGGGAATGAAAAGCCTCGGTCTCAAAGTACGACCACAACCGACTTTTGAGAGCCTTTCGGAATATTTGTCATCGACCGATTCGATTGTAAGATGCTTGAAAATGACGTGATATATTTAGGCAACAATTCACCCAAATTCAGCCGCTGTTGCAGTTGATGCAACTTGCCCTTCTTTGCCCGTGCATCAGCTGACCAATTATTTCTAAGCACCAATTATTTCTAAGTTTTTGTTACTGTTTGCTTGATTAATTCAGGTCTGTATTGGTGGTGGTGGATTTGTGCTTTAGGGCGCGTCGACTGCATTGGTCATTTTGCGCCCATCAGGTCTGTATTGCAGCAGTGCCTTCGGTATAACTGATAATTGTGAAGCAGCCACAGAACAGGCCCACAAAATACGATATAATTCCACCGTTGATGCATAGCCATTGTGGGTCGAGAACTGGGTCCCAACATTCTATCAGCAGGCCCTAGCCGCCCCTTGGTGTTCAGTGGACACATCGACTTCAACAGCTGCATCTGACATGAAACGTCAGAGGATAAGTCGAGTGGCGAGGAACCCAGAGGGTCGGGTAACAAGGAGCCTTATATCACGACCGGGGAACCCAGAGGGTCGGGTAACAAGGAGCCTTATATCACGACCGGGGAACCCAGAGGGTCGGGTAACAAGGAGCCTTATATCACGACCGGGCCGAGAGGGTCGGGTAACAAGGAGCCTTGTATCACGAGGGTCGGGTAACAAGGAGCCTTATATCACGACCGGGCCCAGAGGGTCGGGTAACAAGGAGCCTTATATCACGACCGGGCGCAGTGGCGGGGAACCCAGAGGGTCGGGTAACAAGGAGCCTTATATCACGACCGGGCGCAGTGGCGGGGAACCCAGAGGGTCGGGTAACAAGGAGCCTTATATCACGACCGGGCGCAGTGGCGGGGAACCCAGAGGGTCGGGTAACAAGGAGCCTTATATCACGACCGGGCGCAGTGGCGGGGAACCCAGAGGGTCGGGTAACAAGGAGCCTTATATCACAACCGGGCGCAGTGGCGGGGAACCCAGAGGGTCGGGTAACAAGGAGCCTTATATCACGACCGGGCGCAGTGGCGGGGAACCCAGAGGGTCGGGTAACAAGGAGCTTTATATCACGACCTGGCGCAGTGGCGGGGAACCCAGAGGGTCGGGTAACAAGGAGCCTTATATCACGACCGGGCCGAGTGGGTGGTAAAATGAACACGAGAGTCCACGGAACCCAGAGGGTCGGGTAACAAGGAGCCTTATATCACGACCGGGCCGAGTGTCCACGGAACCCAGAGGGTCGGGTAACAAGGAGCCTTATATCACGACCGGGCGCAGTGGCGGGTAACCCAGAGGGTCGGGTAACAAGGAGCCTTATATCACGACCGGGCGCAGTGGCGGGGAACCCAGAGGGTCGGGTAACAAGGAGCCTTATATCACGACCGGGCGCAGTGGCGGGGAACCCAGAGGGTCGGGTAACAAGGAGCCTTATATCACGACCGGGCCGAGTGGGTGGTAAAGTGAACACGAGAGTCCACGGAACCCAGAGGGTCGGGTAACAAGGAGCCTTATATCACGACCGGGCCGAGTGTCCACGGAACCCAGAGGGTCGGGTAACAAGGAGCCTTATATCACGACCGGGCGCAGTGGCGGGGAACCCAGAGGGTCGGGTAACAAGGAGCCTTATATCACGACCGGGCGCAGTGGCGGGGAACCCAGAGGGTCGGGTAACAAGGAGCCTTATATCACGACCGGGCGCAGTGGGTGGTCAAATGAACACGAGAGTCCACGGAACCCAGAGGGTCGGGTAACAAGGAGCCTTATATCACGACCGGGCGGGGAACCCAGAGGGTCGGGTAACAAGGAGCCTTATATCACGACCGGGCGCAGTGGGTGGTCAAATGAACACGAGAGTTCACGGAACCCAGAGGGTCGGGTAACAAGGAGCCTTATATCACGACCGGGCGGGGAACCCAGAGGGTCGGGTAACAAGGAGCCTTATATCACGACCGGGCGCAGTGGGTGGTCAAATGAACACGAGAGTCCACGGAACCCAGAGGGTCGGGTAACAAGGAGCCTTATATCACGACCGGGCCGAGTGGGTGGTCAAATGAACACGAGAGTCCACGGAATCCAGAGGGTCGGGTAACAAGGAGCCTTATATCACGACCGGGCCGAGTGGGTGGTCAAATGAACACGAGAGTCCACGGAACCCAGAGGGTCGGGTAACAAGGAGCCTTATATCACGACCGGGCGCAGTGGGTGGTCAAATGAACACGAGAGTCCACGGAACCCAGAGGGTCGGGTAACAAGGAGCCTTATATCACGACCGGGCCGAGTGGGTGGTCAAATGAACACGAGAGTCCACGGAACCCAGAGGGTCGGGTAACAAGGAGCCTTATATCACGACCGGGCCGAGTGGGTGGTAAAATGAACACGAGAGTCCACGGAATCAGAGGGTCGGGTAACAAGGAGCCTTATATCACGACCGGGCGCAGTGGGTGGTCAAATGAACACGAGAGTCCACGGAACCCAGAGGGTCGGGTAACAAGGAGCCTTATATCACGACCGGGCGCAGTGGGTGGTAAAGTGAACACGAGAGTCCACGGAACCCAGAGGGTCGGGTAACAAGGAGCCTTATATCACGACCGGGCGCAGTGGGTGGTCAAATGAACACGAGAGTCCACGGAACCCAGAGGGTCGGGTAACAAGGAGCCTTATATCACGACCGGGCGCAGTGGGTGGTCAAATGAACACGAGAGTACACGGAATCGAAGGCTGACACGAAGCCCCGGATACGGGTGGACCGGGTGGAATGGAGCACCAGACGGGACACTACGGAGCAGGCGACACGGTGGTTATTGGTTTTTACGACACGTCGACCGTTGAGTCATATAGCGTCGCCAATCTCTCACGCCGATTGGTCGCGGGCGAAGAGTAGCGACAGGTGAGATTCGAACCCACAATCTTTCGATTGTGAGACGAGCATCTTACCCCTAGACCACTCGTCCCCGAGCAGGCGACACGGAACGTCAAACGGGAAAGGACAGGGCGAGTGACACGAAGCGCCCGACAGACCGGCACGGGGCTGGCGACTGGAGCTAGACAGAACAGGATTGGCGCGGGTGACATGAAGTCGCAGCAGGTCGGGCAGGGTGACGCACCTTCTTAATCTCGAAGAGGCCGGCGCCGGTACCGATGTCGTCCTCGCGCAGTTCGTCGGTGCGGTTTACCACGGTGGCGCCACATGCGCGCGCGATTCGGTTGTTATCGGACTTACGCACCCGTCGGATGGCCGTGATACCCGCCTGAGGACAGTGACAATTATCAGCGGACGGTGATACCTGCCTGAGGACGGTGGCAATTATCAGCGGACGGTGATACCCGCCTGAGGACGGCGACACAAGTCAGCGGACGGTGATACCCGCCTGAGGACAGTGACAATTATCAGCGGACGGTGATACCTGCCTGAGGGCGGTGACACAAGTCAGCGGACGGTGATACCCGCCTGAGGACGATGAGAAACGTCAGCGGGCAGTGATACCCACCTGGGATTGTGACAACATCAGAGGATGGTGATACCCGCATAGGGATTGTGACACCCGCCTGAGGACGAT